>CAJUYG010005234.1:0-14391 GCA_910591675.1 Galerucella calmariensis | reverse complement strand
CCCCGGCTTAGCTTTTTTAACTACAGAATTCTAAGCTGAGCTGAATTGTAGTTCGAGCGCACATTTCAAACGCTGTAAAGTCGACGATAACGGCGCAAGCGCATTTGCACACAAACAAAGATGGAAAGGTAAACAAATTAATAAATCAAAACTTTCAACTTCTAAGGTTTATTAAAATGAAAGTTACCAGTAAAATCAAGAGACTAGTAGCTCAGAAAATGGATATACTGGATCCACATTTGGAACAACACAACAGGTCTCGAAGAAGGTAAACCCATAGAAAAATATACCTAATGGTGAACCTGTATGAATTGAAATAAAAATTCAAAACGGATTCTATTGAAAGAGCTCCAAATATGTTTTTTAAGGTTAGAATCTTTATCAGATGTCAACAATGAGCGACTTTTCTTGCATTGGCGATTAAACGAAATTTTGGCATACTTGGCGGTGGCGAGGGGGGAGGTCAGTTGATCTTAGTTAATCTAACTTCATTCGCAAAACGAATGCTAGCTTAGCTAAGTTTAACTTAGGTTAGCTTAGATTGTTGGTAGAAAAAAAGCAACTATTATAGATACTATACATACGGATAGACAGGACACTCCAATGTTTAGGTTTGAGCGTGAATTTCAGCGCCATCTAGCGTTTTGGGAGGAACTAATTTGAAAAAGTAGCGGCAAATTTAAATCTACAGTTCATTAATTGCAATTTAATGTTTCTCCTTATCTCTGTATCTGTAGAGTAGGGATGGTGAGTTTTAGAACACAGCACTTAGGCCACATGAGACCCATTGTGCATCCTCCCGAGTAGGATCAGTTCTTTCAGGAAATTGTGACCAGCTGTTGATGTTAAATACAACTTTCCACAATTTGTAAAATTCATGTTACCTCATTTTTAAACTTTTATGAAAAATATGTTTGTTATAGGAAAAAAATGTTTCAAACATTTCAAATAATATTGAGGGCTTTACACATTTGCAAAGAAAGAAAATTCCTTTCTCAAATGTATTGATTATATTTAATAATCTTTGAAAGCACTCACTACCAAAACACAATAAAATGATATAAAAAAAATTAATACAATAATGTAGACATAAAAAGGCTGAAAGTTATGGATGATACCAAAATTAATAACATAGTCAACAATTAACGGCAAAGTGTATGACACATTGAATAGTTTTAAGATCTTGTTAGATTCGCGCCATCTATTCGTTTGGAAGAAACTAAAAAATGGTTTAACCTTAGCCATATTAGTGTCTACCCCTTGAACAACACTGAATACAGTTAACACTCAGCAGGCAAACACTTTACAAAATCTTAAGCTTGCTTCGTTGAAGGCAGCTTTTGATACAGTAGAAAGAGAAAAAGTTTGGGAGGTATTGGAAGACGTTGAAGTACCGAAAGCTCTAATTAATGTAATTAAAAGCACATACGAGACTGTCAAAGTGAGGAGGGAGGTCAAAGGAGGTCAAAAATCGAAAGAGTTTTTAATGAAAAAAGGTATAAAGCAAAGTGATAGCTTAAGCCCACTGCTGTTGTTATTATTATGGACAAAATAGAGATTGGAATAAAAAAAAGGACGGGATCTGGACATGATAATAAGGTACAGGAACATAGTACCGGTCAGATTAAGTAATCTACTATACGCAGACGATATTGTACTCATATCAAAATCGAAAAATAAAATGCAGAAACTAATTAACTTATTGGAGAAAAGAAAATATGAAAATGACAATAAATACAGAAAATACAAAAGTAATGATAATAAATGAAAAACAGCGAGAGGGGAATAATAACAAGGAATTGAAATGTAATCACGAAACATTAGAAAGAGTAATAACCTATAACTACCTAGGAAATATCCTAACAGAAGAAGGAAAAATAGATGCAGAACTTAATAATAGAGCAAATAAATCAACAAGATTATATTATTTCTTAAATCGAACATTACTAAGCCATAAATACATTGATATGAACACAAAGTTGGAAATCTACAACACAATTGCAATACCAACTATAACTTATACTAGTCTTACATTACAGCCTTTTTAAAGAAATTGCTAGCAATTTAATTGCTGGCCTTTTTTGAATAATAATTGCGCATGCGTTCCGGCCATTTTCACTGCAACTTTTAGGCTTGAAAAATATAGAAATGTTTCTAATTTTCAAGGTTATTCAGGCGCAACTTTACGTATTTTAGTAATTTTAGATTTTGACAACATAATTATTGTGTTGGTTATAAAAAATAGAAGAAGAATCATAACCATACTTGAAATTTTTCATATTAATATTTTGTTTTGGTTGTAAACATGTAAACTACCTAATTTCAAAAATTATCTCTCGGAGATTTGTGTAGTGTTGGAAACATCTACATTGGAAATGGCGAAAAAAAGTTCTAATGTGCTAATAATAATAATGTCAAATGTCAAAAAAATCTTGGAAAGTTGCAACAAATAAGGATCAAATGTAAGAAGACTGGATTTTAATTTTACATGCAATTTATATTGCCTGCAATAAAGTTGCTGCAAAAAGGCTGTAATGTAAGACTAGTATTATGTCAGTGAGAATTGGGTACTACAGGAAAAGCATTAAACAAAAATAAACGCGATGGAAATGAAACATTTGAGGAAAACAGCGGGTAAAACGAAATGGGACAAAGTAAAGAACGAAGAAATCAGAAGCATAACTAATCAAGACCCAATAATATCAAATATTATAAAAAAACAATTGAATTGGTTTGGCCACCTAGTAAGAAAGAAGCAAGATAGAATTGCGATAAAAGTTATGGAAATGGGAATATCAAGAAAAAGACGAAGAGGAAGACCAATGAGGAAATTGATAGACCAGATTGAAGAAGTTTGAAATAACAAGGGAAAAACCTTCGGAGAGATAAGGGCATTAGCCAGGGACAGAAAATAATGGAAAAAATGGTTACAGAAAGAGCTCAAATCCAACGCCTGAGGAGACATAAGGATAAGAGAAGGGAAAAAAGCTGGATTCGATAACTGAGTTATCTTCTTCGAAGACTGAAGGTTAAGCTTTGTATTAGTGTTGGTGTAGTTACTATAAACTGTTTTGTCAACGTTGAGAAATTCGCAAGATACCACTGACTAAAACGTCGAATGTCGAATGCCTATTAATCATGACACAACTTCTTTTAATTATGGTACATACATACAAATAACTTGCTTTTTGACACCTGAAACCCGAATAAGTTGTTGGTACAGGCAGAATTTCAAATTAATAATTCCAAATTCAATGAGACTGTACTTAATATTATACACCTTAACAGGTATAAAAAAACACTATACCTATTTTGATAAGGGAAAAATGATGATCTATTATAGTAACAAACAAAAGGAACAACAGAACTGTCGTGACCACCGACAAGCGTGAGCCCGCGTAGAAAAAAAAACTGGCCTTCGAATAATGCAAATCTCCCAGTTACAAATCCTGTGGAAGGAAAGTGTGAATGACATGCTAAAAAATGCAAAATTATACATAATTGGAAGTCGGTGTGCTACAGCTCAAATACAAAAAAAAATACACATAGAAAGCATCTTCGGGTTAAATCCCCTTCGGTCAAGGGCGTACGCGGGAAAGAAATAATGATCAATTATAAAAATATCATCATCAATTAAAAATCTGATATTAAAAAAAGGATGAATGGAAGGTTAATATTTGTAAAGACTATTTGATAGGTTAATGGCAGCAACTGAAAAAGTTTTTTTTACAAAAAGTACAATTTTATTATTCAAATTTCTATCTCTCAGATTACAAAAATTATGTTGAGACTAGATTCAACCAAAATAAAATAACATGACAAAATGTACATTAGGATTAGGTAGGTAACTGTAATTACCAAGAGGATGTTGTCAATATTGCAGATGTGATTGATTTTTTTATAATATTATTCCAATAAAATATTTAAATATTCAAATTAGATTCGCTCTCCGGCACTGACCTATGATTTTAACAAGTGAGATTCGTGATATCAATCATTGGAAGTGTCTAAAAATACTACTTTATGTAAAATTTATCTTTTCGTTAACGAGCTATAGGCCTCTAAAGTTAAGAATATAATCTAGACACAGTATAGGAACGAATCAGTAGTATTACTATTATAAATTTCATTCATAAATTGCCAGAGCTTTTGATGACCTTGAACGGATCGCTTAACGATTCATTTTACTTTTCCATTGGCGTATTTAGCAAGTTTTAAAATGACTTGAACGTGTTAAATGTTTTTTCTTAAATATTGTAGAACAGTACACTGATGAGTGAATAAAACAATAGTCTCATACAAAATATTTATTGGCTTACACACACTACCCGTTTTCTTCTTTTTAATGGTATCCATTGCAAAAAAATGCTTATAAACTACAAAAATGATAATGTATGTTTGTCCGAAAAGCCGTAAAAATATAAGCCCTGTATAATAAATAATGTTATTCACAAATTCACCGCTTGCACTTTGGCTGGATCGCAGCACCACCGTCCATAAATTTATGGACGGTGGCAGCACAGCACTGGCCGCCGAATGAGATACTCATCCGAACGACGTTGTAGGGCACAGAGAACTCAAAAGTGTGACGTCACGAGATAACATACTGGTTCGTTCCTATACTGTGATCTAGATATACACTGTACAACTCATTCAATGCATAACCACAAAGTTACCTCAAATTATTTTTTGTTTGTTTACGTAGATTTTTTTTAATTGTGGGTTTTTCATTTAGGAATATCACTGTCTTGCAATAGTCCACAAGACATTTTGGAATTTCGGAAAAAAAACATTACTATAACACCTGGTATAGTATCAAAATCATTGGTTTTACCAAAACAACTAAAGACCGTGATATACCTAGGAGAAAATTTGATAATTTAAAAGAAAAAACGAATAAAAGATACGTAACATCAAATTTGAGGTTGTGCATTTAATGAGTTGCGCAGAGTAATACAATCGAAAAATGTTTTTTCTAATCAGCACACTCAAATGTATCCTTAGGTACATAGTAAAGTAACCAAGGAAATGGTTAAAAGCTTCAATAAAACAAAGGGAGAGGAAGCACATGAAGTTAACAAAAGGCATATAAAAAATCGGGACAATACAATGCAGAGATAATTAACGTTACATCGAAATAGTATATTATGCAATGAGCACAAAATGATGTCTATTTTGTTGCGAATTGCATACCACACTTTTTCTATGACAACATATCGTTCACGTTTAATACATGCATACATTGCAAAAACTTTGAAAGAAATAAACTGATAATATTTCATTACTCCGAATTTGCCGCTAAGGGGCTTTCTATCAGAATTAAAATATAAATTGAATAAATATGTAAATATTTTCTTTATTGCTAGAGTTTAAGAAGCGAAATATTCGTGATAGGTCATACATTAACCAAAAAGCAAAAGTATATGGACTAAATATATCACAGAGGAAAAGTGACAAACAGTTTTGATAAATCTAATAATTATTCCTAAAGTGTCATTCAACTTTGACATACACATGCCTTTTGAGCTACTGACTTATAATAGTGTCCAAATATCCACTTTATTTTGGTCATTCACCAAATGAATATTATTATCCACAATAACATTATAATAATTGGAGTTTTATCCACACTTATAAAGCATATACATTACCATTTCATGCACTAGTAGTTCAGTAACCGAACACCTGAAAATATCGAAAGCATATTGAGCTAGATATTAGCGAGAAACCCGTTTTGCAGGGTTTAGGTTTTCCCCCTCTTCCGTAAACTCAATCCTTCAAAAACACCTGCCGCATCCTTCCAATTGAGCCCAAAGTGAAGTCTTCAACGACTTTTCAGGAGCTTTGTCCCTTCATTTACTGGACTATAGTGGAATAACAAAAAATAAATAATTAACTAAATAGCAAGTAATTAACACCTCCCAAATGTTTTCCCTTAATTTCATTATTTTTTTATGTTACAGAAACAACCAATCAACACCTCCCATTTTTTTTCATCAATTTCATCAATTTTTTTGTTACACCTGCTATCAGAACGAAATCTCTAATCACTTTTTGATGAAAACTGATTCTAATTGACTTTAATTATGAATAAAAAGTTGTTTAGCATCCATGTTTAAGTTGTGTTTCATCCAATTACATTATTTATTTAATTACATTACGGGTTTAAACTTTCTTGCGTGGATAAAACACTATCTTCAATAAATAACTATAAAAATTCTAATTTTTTTCATCCCGTATGTGGCGCAAGATACGCCGTTGCCATGAGATATAGGTTGAAAACACTACATTATCATATTCATAGATTGTCGACATCAAAGTCAGGGCACGTATTCTGTTGCGGGAAGCCTCTTCAATTCTTCATATAAGACCGTTATTTACGACGACCTGTACAAATAGGGGTGTTTTCGCCACCTTTCTATTACAAAAAGGTGGCCGTTTTATTATTTAAAAGGGAGAATTTTAAATATTTCATGACAACAAAAATGATAAATCGCCGTATAAAACAACTCCGCCAAGAAAATTTAGTATCAAAATGAATAACAAAATAGTTTTGAAAGTGATTGATATATTTTCTTGAGAATGAAAAAAATAATAAGGTAGTGGCACTGTCAACTTCTTTATTCACTTTCATAAAACAAAATCATGAAATGTTATTGTCCATACGACCTTTTATTTTCAAGAATGAACCTCTTCAAAGAAAACCAGTATTTCATAAAATTGCTTACAGGATGAATAATGTAAAAATCCCCATATTATCTGACAAAAGCTGCTGTACAGTATGGTAAACATCATGAAGTTTGAATTACTTTGACAGTACTACTTAAGTAGGAAGATGGATATCAAAAAACAGGTTGAACAATATTTCCTCAATGATTTTAAAAAAAGGAGGAGACTATAACTGTCAGCTTACTCTGCAACTATCACCTGTTCACAAAGGAATCTTCTTGATAGAATGGAGATAAGGCATATTTTTTTGACATGGTATCAAACCATCTTCCAAAGGAATTCTCATGATCACATCTGATAAGTTGAAAGGGTAAGGCAATACCACAGCACCTAGGCCTCATTAGGTAGTTTATGCACCCTCCTGGAGGTCCCTGTTAATGCTTCAACCAGCCTATGGTTGATAACGTTCCTGAGACAAAATTTTCTTAGCAGCTGCAAAATGTAGGTTCCGCTGGGTCATTGTCAAAAATAATTTTGCTGCTGCATTGTCAGTAATTCCTTGTCTAGCTTACAGTTTTTATTCCATTCCACATTTTTGAATTCATTGTATAAACTGTTACTTTCGAGAAGCAGGCAGGTTCAAGAATTTTTTGAGGTGCTGCCTTCCATATTTGAGAATTGTTTGAAATTTTTTGGAAAAACCACCAGCATCTTTTAATCTGGAATATTGATGAGATATTGCTATCTGTATCTGTATCTGTAGAGTGGGGAGGGTGAGTGTGTAGGCTCACAGCACTTAGGCCACATGTGACCCATTGTACATCCTCCCGAGGAGTTGTCCTCCTAGGTCATTGTCCATCCTGTCCTTCTCAGGAAGGTGGACAGATCACTAGGAGACATCTCCTTTATATCGGCAGGTGTAGGCCAAGACTCACCGAACACACACTCTCTTATTGACGATAACTCCGGACACTCGCATAAGACATGCCTGACAGTTTCATCTTCCTGTTCACACATCCTGCATAGAGGTGTGACCACTAACCTCATAGTATGAAGGTGTTTCCTTAGTTGACAGTGACCAGTCAGAAATCCTACTGTTGAACGTAGGTTTTTCCTGGTCATCGCCAAGTATTTCTTCGGCGCCAGCTTTCCATTGTCGCCCAGGGTGATCCTGGCAAGACTGCATCCTTGGAAGATCTCCATTCCCTGTCCTTAGCAATCTTATATTTTTAAGATGTTTTTCCCGTTTCAGAGTTCAATCAATCAGTTTTCCATAAAACTTCAGCAAACAACAGTTTGGCTCATAGACCACTTGCGTTGTGGCATTTCGCTGATTTCCACCTCAAAAACCCAAATACATTTAATTGCTTTCTGTTAATTGAAAGAACAACAAATCATTTAAATTTATCGTCTGTAACAGTTCAACATATGACACCGTCCTATAACAATTAAAGCATATATCGTAATTTATTATCATCTTTCTGTTATTTCATTTATCTGGTAAACACCTACGGTTATACACGGGCATATAAAATTCACGACCATGCTTGTGCGTCTGTCATTCGAATTTTTAAAGAATACACAATGATTCATGTTTTAGTGATTCTTCTACCAGACAAATAAAGAAAAATTAATATTGTAAACATAGTGTATACTATAATAAATCGTTTCTTTCCAGTCAAAACCCATTTAATAATAGTAGAAATCGTAAAGAATCACAGAAGCACACGAACAATAGGTGGTCGTAAGTCGTAATTTGTAATTTTACGGCATGACTGGTGAATAGTTAATAATAAGTCTTTATTAACAACTGTTTTTTTTTTGTCTAAATACAAAAAATATGGAAATTTTTTAGGCGAACATCCTGTATCCAACTGACTATAGATGGCAGGCGGGTCGATTAACACATGAAATATTTTGTTTTAGTCCACAAAAGATCAAGACATCTGAAAAAAATTACTACCTATTTTAAAACTAGGACTATAACCAGATCGGGCTTTAAGTAGACTTGTTCCTAGTATTTAAGAGTTGGCGAACAATAATTACCCTGGATTTTGCAGAAAATTTGTTCCGTCGTCTCATCTGTAACATCACAGAATCTATATGTACCACTATCCACTTTGTGTACATCCGAGTGTACATGCTAAGCGAGGAAGCGACATTAAACGAGAGTCAAAGTTTTTTGTTAAAATATATTTTCCTATTTTTTGGTTTGTTCGGAAAACAAATGTGTATCACACAATATGCAGAAACGCTCTATCTTTAAAGTACGTACCTCGTATTTCACCAATTCGTATAGCGCTTAAAACGTCTGCTTATAGTGAGAGTGAAATAAGTGAAAACTAGTTAAAAAAAAGTACCATAGGTAATGTAAACGCTTTCCAACACAGTTGATTAGTGCAGTTTGTCTACTCCTTTAGCGAAAAGAAGTATCAAGTTTGACTTTGACAGCTTATGAACTAGTAACTGATTTGACGTTAGCTTTTATCAATAATTCGTTTTGTTTCACATAATTTAATAGTTGTTTCTATTATCATTATGATGAAGGTGAAGATTCCGAGTTGAAATAATATGTACACCCGAAGAGATCATAGAAAAAGTAGTAAATGTGGCCATAAAAACTCCAGAGAAAATTAGGGTAAAAGAAAATGACAATTTTATGAACTGGCGAAACCAGAACAATATTCATATTTCATAGCTTTACAGGGGGTCTATTCACTAACACTGAGAGCTCATACGAGAGTACACTCTTATAAAGTGCGCATGCGGGCTATATCATAATTTGCAATTTCGAGAGAAGAGAGAGAAGAGAAGTTTTGAACATGGCTCAGCTATTCTAATCTAAAAGTTACGTTAATTATTAATGATAACATATATTATAAGTAAATATTCCAAACTTATGGCATTTTTGGAACAAAAATCGGTTGGGTACAAACCTAAGAAATCTAATATATTTTCAAGGGAGGATGAAGAAGTTTGTATTGAAATCCAAACTACAAATATTCAATGTGTAAGTTTTAAACAGTTAATTTTTTTGGTTATTTTATTCATGAATTTGTAGGTACCGTTAATTTTGGGAATAGCTGGAGGTTGTCGGAGAGAAAAGTTGATGACATTGAAAATAAGGGAGATTTTCTACTTATAACGATTCCAGTGTGCCGCATCTAAGATGAAGACACTCCCATATTTTCGCTGTTTGAAGAATTACAGATTCGGATATTTGTAGTCATACAGGTTGATGGGACACATTTCTTGAAATAGTCAACTGAAATCTGCGCTTCTCGATATTTTGCTTCGCGTTAGAGATATCGAAAAATGTTATAAAAAAAAGTTGTTCAGAATATTATGTTAATCTCACATACCGAATTTCATCACAAAATTAACATTTTTAGTTTTTTGGTCTAAGTATACCTACAAAATTATTTTTTTTTTTTGATAATTAGTGTGCCGTGAAAATTAAAATCTTGACACAGTGTTATGTATTCAAATATTTTAGTAAAGTGAACAGTACTTTCAAAGGAATAATTGTTTTATCATTATTTGGGGAAAACAATTTTGATAATTGATTAAATCTAGGCAAAGTATCAAACACTAATATTCATAATATAAATAAATAACAATAAAATGGGACGTCTTTCAACTAGTCCTCCATTATTTTGCGATTTTGTTTAGCTACCCGTCTTAGTTCCATTATTTTCCATGGCACGCTATTAATCAAATTAAACAATATCCTGTAATAATAAATGTGTTTAGGGCAAAAAAATTGAGATATTGAAAATGCGGATTTTGAGATGACTTTCAGTATGTGGGGTTGAAATGATATTCTGATTCCAAAAAAGTACCTCTTTATGCACTTGTTGCATAAATTACTATTTCATCTAGCTTTGGCCTGGTGTATTATTTTGGCTGGCTGTCCTTTAAAAAACTTATGAGAAATTCTATTATTTTTGTTCACCCGATTTTGTTTGTATCGAAATATATGACAGAAGAATCCAAAGAAAACTTCTTCGTTCTTATTATATACCCTGTATAGACCAGCATTTTACATGAAACGTGGATAAAAATAAAAGAGAGATAGTATCCCCCTATTTATAACAAATATTCGAAGTATGCGGGATAGACCGTACACCTTTTCCTTTTATTTTATTCTGGTGCTATTGTAATAACGGTTAAAGGTTGAGGTTAAATGTAATTTAAACATTTCTGTCCCTTGTTACAAAACAATATCCTCAGTACTTTCTCGTAATGGGTATATTACGGAAGGCGACAAAAGCAAAACGCGCATAAAGAACTCAACGTTTAACGTCGACTGAAGGGAGGAATTTGGACAAATGGAGGCTATAAAGAAAACGGAACTGAAAAGGCAAAGTTCCTAATTGAAACAATATACTTCAACTATTATTACTCGTTCATTTCTCTTAGTTTGAAATATTTTGCATTTGGCCCCAATTTATTATCAAGTTGGTTGCTTCATTCTCCATGAGCCAGCTTTATTTTGTTCCTGATCTGTATCCACTTTCTTTAAGCATTTCATCATTTATTCGTTTTGGTTATGCTCAACACCCAGGCCGAAGATTACAGAATAAAATTTTCATTCTGTAATATTTGCCCAGGCACTTGAATTTAACGTTTATGCTATTGCCAACTTTTTCTACTTCCATTCCAGAGGCTTTGTAACCTCTATACAGGCCACCAGTTTAGCTGAGGAGATTGTGAGTAGTTCTAATGGTTGTTTTATTTCCTTCCCAAGGTGCTTTTGTCTCAGCTCTTTACTTTTTGACAAACGTCGTTTGAATTGGTGTTTTTTATTGAGCCAGTCCCGGAAATTTCCTCTTATACATTCCTTCGTGATACCACGGAATGGTTCCGGAACTATGAAGTCTCCTCAAGTGACTTTTTTACCTAATTCATCACCTGTAATCTCCTCATGTCGCGGCACCCATACTACAGACACTAGGTTGTCTCTTGCCAACTTTTTATACTTTCATTCCAGAGGCTTCGTAACCTCCATACAGACCATCAGTTTAGCTGAGAAGATTGGGAGTACTTCTAATGGTTGTTTTATTTCCTTCCCAAAATGATTTTGTCTTAGTTCTTTAATTTTTGCCACACTCCGTTTGAAATGGTGTTCTTTGTTGAGCCAGTTCCGAAAATTCCCTTTAATATATTCCTTTGTGATACCACGTAATGGTTTCGGGACTATAATGTCTCCCCTGTCTCTTGCTAACCTATTTCTCGTTATCAGATTATTTAAACCTTCCTTAATTCTTGTCAACACTGTTTATCAGCCAACATTGTTCCTTTCTTTACGTTTACTTTCAGTCATTGTACTTACCTGTAAAAGTTAATAGAGGTAATATTTTCCATTTAATTGTTTTGTAAATATACTACAATCAGATAGTGTACATAAAATATTTTTATTTCTTCTAGCGCTAGACAATTTTATGATAAAATAAATAAAAGTTAATGATCAATTTAAAATATCCATACAGGCGTAGATATACGCTGCATTTTTGTTTTCGCATGAAAACGTATGAATATAAAAAAAAGAAGAAGCCACCCCAAGAAATACAACGTTCATTTATCTGTATTTATTAGACTGAAAATCCTCCTACTCACCTTGCCGACGCAATAATAATTTCAAGAAATTTATTTATAGAGCCAGAAACGAAAACAAAAGCAATTCAGTTGCAAACCTACCAGTGCCATAATAAAAGATTTATGTATTTCTTTAATGTTTCCACCTACTTCCCTTTTTCTTTATATTCGAAATAATTCTAGTGGAATATTATAATTTGTTAGTTTGATATAAAGGGATGTTTTTATTGTTTTGTTGCTTTGTAAACTGAATTACACATAAACACCTCGTTTTGGGACATCACAAAATTATTTCAACTAGATTATTCATAAGATAAGATTAGATTACAAGGGGGTCGATATACGCCCGCTTCAGCTTTACCACACTGCCATCTATAAGATCTTTTTATATGTTACGGTAAAAGTAGATATTGCGGCAAATGTACACATTTGCCTCCTCGTTTGGGTAATGAGCATTCAACTAACATTTACAATTTCAAAGAAGGGAAATATATACATTGAATTCACAATGACCATGTCGTTTTGGTAAATGTGAGAAAAAGGGGAGGGAGATATAATCATTACATTCTCTCTTTCCCTTAAGCGATATCCAATACTCTGTAATGAACATCAAGTTATTCAAGAATGGGAAGGGAATATAATCATTGAAATTACCCTTCACCTTCTTGATTAACTTGATATGCGCGTTACAAAGTATTGAATGCATTCACCCTTCCCATTTTTGAAAAATATCCAATATTTGTTATACGCATATCAAGTGATTCAAGAAGGGGTACGGCTAATCCAATGATTATTCCCTACCCCTTCTTGAATAACCTAGTTTGCATTATGTATTCATCACTGAAGCAGTGCGATCAACATTTCTTGTTCGAAATCAAACTAAAAAAACAATGAAATAATAGTATATTATTAAACGAGCAATTTATGATAGCCATTATTCACGCTGGGTGACGTTTGCGTCCCGAGCCGCAGGCGAGGGGCGCAAGTCACCCGAGTGAATATTGGCCATAAATTGAGAGTAGAATACTATACTTTGTCCACGACCCTTGATTTCTTTATTAAATAAAAGTCAACTAACCTCCAGTTCATGGAGTTATAATATGTAAACATATAGTTATCTTTCGATTTTTCTGGCAGCAGTCCTACAGTCGTTAATTTCGCCGCTTTTTTTTATTTCAGTTGGTCTACTAGAACGTTCATTTCCACTATCCGAATTCAATGAATTCATCATTGCAGTAATATAGCAAGTTGGTAACAATTTGGTATTACTACCGTCAAAATTAAATAATTTGACATATATAGAGATGGGCGATACAGTGTAAATTATCAATACAACGTACCGTTATAAATATATTGTTTTGAAATACTTAATACTAGAAAATGTCATTATGGAAAGTATCAATACTAAAGATTTCGATATTTTATCGATACGATATATTTCAGAAACAAATTTCCTGAACAAAATACACTGATTTAAAAGTTTATTTCATATTGTACCCCCATCTCGAGTCGTGAATTATGAACCATAATACACTCCAGTGTATTATGAACAATAATTCACTCTAGTAGATATATGGGTACCATATACCTTTTGTTAGGAGGTGAAATATCGACTTATTATTAGGTAGTCGTGGACAAAGAAATATATTCACTATAAATATTTTTTTACTGCAACAACATTTTTAATTCATTTGTATTCCAACTTTTCTTGAAACATGAAGGTAAGAGAATACATTTACCAAAACGTGAAGGCAGAAATCTACATACAATATATTCAGTTCACATATACCTAACTTTTTGGGAAATGTACACATTTTACGGTAAAAGTGTACATTTCCCAAGAGTGTACATTCACCGTAACACATATACCATAGATCTACATTTTAGTCTTATGAGAAAGCTTTTGATCTGTTTTGAGATCTTTAAACTGATTGATCAAGCTCTAAGTGACCTGTCGCATGTATTTAGGCGGTGCACGCGAATTCCTGTCAGGTTCCTTAATGACCAATATACTTGCGGGTATCTTGATCCCGCACTCGAATTTACCCAGTACCTATATCGAAGAGTAAATAGTCTGGACCACTTAATCCTTAAGCACTTTGTCCAATTTTACGAGAGGTATCT
>CAJUYG010005233.1:0-14396 GCA_910591675.1 Galerucella calmariensis | reverse complement strand
CGTAACGAATTTCTTTGAAAAGTTATACTTTTTCATCATACTGTCTTGTGGCATGTCCCAGGTTGTCTGATTTCTAATAAGTGGGGAGATGGTTTTTTTTAATGATTCGCTCTCTACTTAGTCTGTATCTTGTTCTTTCTGCAACACTTTCTACCACCATAAATATGTGAGGTTGAGAATCACTTCCATGGCTGCCGTTGGGCATGTTCTCATTGCTCCTGTAATGCATATACAGGCTAGTCTTTGAATTTTGGAGAGGTTTTCTCTCGTCGTCAATAGGCTAGCTCTACTTCTCCACGCAATGGCTCCATAAATAACAAACATTCTGATAGAGAAATTTACATTCTAACAATATCATAGCTAGATTATCTATTTGGTCCGATAGCTAGTAGGAATACTTATAGGATTAAAAAACACAATGCCAGGTGTTTACAGTACATTTTTTGGTTTTTTTTAGGTTACAATTTAAACCCCTAAATGAATGCACTACCTCTGTGATCAAATCAAACGTTAAAAATAGCCAACAACGATTCAAATTGATTTTGTATGTAATGAATAAAATTCAAATACTTTTAGAAACAAACACAAAACTAACAAAAAGGTAAATTTATCATCATATAAATGAGAGGAGGCTAATAATTATTTTCGATTTTTCTTTTAGAGAACTCTACTACCAGTTGAAAGAAGTGATTAAAAATCAAGCGGTTGTGGATAGAACTATAAATGTTGTCAGTTGTATTTTAGATACGGGAATGTGGGCGTTGAACATAGTGGCGCAAAAAGGTTTGGTTTATGGAGAACTTAAAATTTTAATGTCGAATGGAGCAACTATAAATTGTAACATACCCGGTAAGTTTTCGTGATGATTTCTTTGTGAAAAAATAATGGAATACTACAAAACGAACATATAAGAGAAAAACATTTGTATGAGCCTGCAATACTGCAACTGGTTGTCTCAAAGTGGAAGGAATTTTTACCCGCAGACTTCAGATTAGGTAGTGTCCCTCTTATATCCAGTAGTCTCCTAGGTGTTTTGCCGTAATATTCTGTATTTCATTTCAATCCGAAAGTATATAGATGGAGGTTTCTTCTTCCATTCCACAGAATCTACATTATTTTTGCTCCACTTTTTTTGAGCTTTTTAAATTTCCCATTCAGGCGACAGTATCCCGTTAGAGCACTTTTTAAAACTTTTGTGTAGTCTTATGGGCTTATTCTGTACAAAAAGTTTGTCTCTGGTTGGCTGTAATTTTTCAAGGTAGAGAGATGTTACGTAAAAGCTTTCGATGTAATTCACATCGATGTATAATAACATTTTCGCTATATAACACCGACCAATATATTCGAAGTTAGCAGTGTTTTAACACTGTTATAAGTTGAAGTTTTCAAGAAATAAATCAAACTGAACAATATCATCCCATTTTTTGCATACGGTTTACATTAGGCAGATTACCGACGTTAAGTGTGTGTGCAACATTGAAACAAACAAATAAGCCAAATTTTAGGTTATAATTCTTAGGAATAGGGGACTTCGGTCCAAGTTGTCTACCCAAAAAATTTCACATTTTTCTACCACTGGGGAAAGAAAATTTCCGCACGATTTTGTCATGTAAAGGTTCGTATAATTTAAAAATATTCGTAAACGGAGCCTCGACTCTTCAAATTAGATAATTTGATGCAAATATCGAAATTTGTAAGAGTCATATCTGATTGGCTGAAAGTTGTGTTGGAGCACCTGATTTCACGTCAATAATGTCACCAGAATGTTCTTCAATACGCTATCCATCTTTAGGGGTTGCGTTCAGAAAATACAACTGTTGCAGAACCGTTGAGTGAAAGTTCTGTGAACGCACTTTGATTAGTGAGCGAAGTCATTTTCCTGAGTAGTTTTAAATTGCGCTCAGTGAGCACAACACGATGCAGATTGTGATATTTTTATAAATATTGTCTATGGTTTTATTATTAGTAAACAAAGATTATACTTAGTAGAGGTATTAGTGAAATAAATAAGTATTACAACATGAGTGATGATTATGAATATGAAATGAAATGATTAAAAAATGTTTTGTATTTATTTATTTGATTATATGTGAGTATTCTACATATATAATCTGTAAATCTGTGATATACATATATTAAAGATTATCTATGACTTTCTATACTTTCCAAAAAATAATTGTTCAGAAGACATACGTCAACCATTCGATACTCAGTGAGCGCTCAATCAACAGTTGAGTTAGGTATATGTTATGTTTTCTGAACGCTACCATTATTGACGTGAAATCAGGTGCTCCAACACAACTTTCAGCCAATCAGATATGACTTTTACAAATATCGATATATATCTAATTTGAAGAGTCGAGGCTCCGTTCACGGATATTTATAAATAATACGAACCTTTACATGACAAAATCGTCCGGAAATTTTCTTTCCCCAGTGGTAGAATAATGTGAAATTTTTTGGGTTGGCAACTTGGACCCTTATTATATGCTTATAGGGCATGTCCACGTGACGTCACAAACTATTATGACAACAGCCCTGTGGTAAAACAATAAATAAAGCGTTCAGAACACGTGGTACTTAATAGTGAGGTTATGCTGATTTATAATGATAGATCGTGCTTGAGTTTTGCTTAAATGTTTCATAATAATGTTATTTTAATTGTTGAGCTTGCATAGTTAATAATATATAATATAGGTTAATAGTTGTTTGTTGTTTGATAATTATTGATCTTGTTTAATGTTTTCCCTCAGGGGTATTGACAACTGTCGTAGACATGCCCTATAGAAAGAATAATATTACGCGATTCACAAAATCCGTTTGATATACCGGAAGACCTGATCATTGCCTATTACGGGATAAATATAGAAATTGTTAGGGAATTAATTTGTTACTTAGAGCCATATGAAAAAAATCCAGAAAATGATATCGCCATCCATTTTTTAAATAAAAATGATTAATAAATGAACCCACTAAAAAAGTATCTATAAATATATAATATAACGATAACCTAAAAATTTTTCTTTTGGTTCCTTGACCTTTTGTTTTACAGCCTCGGGCCAATAACTTGAAAATTATAAAAATTCTACTACACAACATAATATAAGTTAAGTTTGCTGCAATGTAATATTGCGCTGTCAATAATATTTTTACGTCGGATTGTTCAGAATAAATTTTTTAACAGCGCAGTTGAATTTGATTTAAGATTGCGGTTTATAGTACATCGATGTTGAATTTACAGCTGTTATGGATAGTTGTACAGAATAAGCCCATTACTCTGGCTTTGATAATATTTGATTGTCCTAGTCCTACTATATAATTTTTATTTATTTATTTCATTTCACGGTCAAGCCCAATAGAACAAGTCCACGTGACATCAAGCTTTGAGGAATTTGATGATAAACAAGCTTTTTTGCACAATACGTGATTCTTGATAGTTTTTTGGTTATGACTCGACGTTGTTTAAACTGCTTAGGTATTTTAAAAGCTGTATATGACTGTTTATGATAGAAAGAATCATTAAATCAATACAAAACAACCAAATTACAAATCTAAAACATAAGCAAATAATTGTTTGTCCAATTGTCAACTGTCAGTTGGTGGACATGTTCTATTCCATATAAAAAAGTGAACATAGAAATGTTTGTTGTAGAACAAGTACAATACAATATACATTATACATTCACATTATGAAATGCACCAATATAATGATAAAAATTAATACAATACAATATAAGGACAATTTAACAAAAATGATGAAACAAGAAAAATTTATATTAATAGTATAAACAGTACTAATAAAATAGTACAAAACTGTGACAATTACATATTTAATTCTTTACAAGGGCTTAAACTTTGCTTAATATGTGTAATTACCTCATGATTCGTATTTTTTTCAACAAAATTTGGTTAGCATTTCAAAGTTTTTATTCGATGAGAACTCGTAAGTTCAACATTAATCTACATGATATATTTTTTTCTTAATTTTCAATATCTCAATATCTCAAAATTCTTTGCCAAAAATACTTCGACATTTTGTCAAATCGCTGCCGATAGATTCCCCTTAAATAATATATCAGTTCATTCATTACACTAAAGAAATAAAAAAAAATAAGAAGATTGATATTTTTTAATATGCAGAATCGAACAGAACAATATAAAAAGTAATAAATAGCATGAAAACAATTTCACCAAAATGCAAATTATATTTTAAACTGATCGAGAAGTATAAATATCACTTTTGACATTTCGTTCATTTCGAAGAAATTTAAATTATTTTATTCGAAATTCGAATATTTCAATACGATCGCGCAAAAAATGGTATAAGCATTTCGAACGTTAAGGGTAATACCGGTCTCCAGCAAAATCCTTACCGTTCTTGATACTTAATATACTATATTCGAAGAAATAAATTTGCAGTTTCGGATCAGTTGCCAACTATCAGAATAATTTGCTGACCGGGATTAAATTTTCAGTTTGAACATGTGTATTGTGATGCTGTAGAAAGTGAAACATTTTTACTATTTTCCTATTATAGTAAAAAAACCACAAAACAGTCTAACTTATAGAAGTGAAAGTCCAATAGGATTACCCAGAATGAAAAAATGAGGTGTCAAACCCATCCACCTGAAGCGCTAGTTGCAATTGAGTTGTCGAAATAGGCAAGGCAGCTGAGGCCGAAAAACAGACTAAGGGAAGAAGAATTTCAGCGATCGCAGTGGATGGGTTCAGAACTATTTCATAACGGTTTTTTTAATGGAAGTTTGTTTTTGAATGACTAATGCCCGATTTCACTAACCATTTCCTAAAGTCAGGTAATACCTAAAAAGAATTTAGGAATTCCTAAATGCAATTTACATTTTACCACGCGCTAAGTAATGCCCAAGAGTGATAATATTACGTATGTCCTATCACTTTTTGATCAATCCTGAAAGGATTGTAGGAACAGCTTTGCGAGTGAGACCCCTTTTTGTCCCAATAACAATATATTGTGGTTCAAAATATCTGTTGCAAACTTTGTTGATTTATAAATATGTTCAGCGCCTAATTCCTTTAGTTTTGGATTGCGAATAAAGGCAACCCATTCATTCAACAACAAAGGGTCATGTTTGGGAAACCTATGTCGTTTTGATGCAATGTCTGTACACCCAAGCACGCAACACTTCACACCAACCATTATAAATGTTGTGAATTATCACACTTGATAAGACTTACAGTACCTAATTGAAACACAAATAACAGCAGCAAATGGCAAAAGGCAATCTATTAAAGACAATGGTGACAACTATATGACAGCTTTGATGAATTTTAAAATCTTTTCTTCTTTTCGCGCTAAAGGCCTTAGCTGTCAGGCCTGTTTCGACAACTCAATTGCAACTAGCGCTTCAGGTGGATGGGTTTGAAACCTCATTTTTGTATTCAAGATCATCCTATAAACTTTCACTTCTATAGGTTAGACTGTTTTGTGAAAAAAACATGGTAATATCCAAACAAGTCAGTTCCTTCTAAAATAAAACGTGAGTAATAGTATAGTACGTATCAAGAACGGTAAGGGTTGTTTACCGGTCGACAGCAATGTTTGGAGGCTGAGTGTAGCGAAGCCTCCAATTTTGCTTGAGACCGGTATTACCCTTAACGTTCGAAATGCTTATACCATTTTTTGCGCGATCGTATTGAAATAAACTTCGAATGAAATAATTTAAATTTCTTCGAAATGAACGAAATGTCAAAAGTGACATTTATACTTCTCGATCAGTTTAAAATATAATTTGCATTTTGGTGAAATTGTTTTCATGCTATTTATTACTTTTTATATTGTTCTGTTCGATTCTGTCCATTAAAAAAATATGAATCTTCTTATTTTTTTTTTTGTTCCTTTTGTGTAATGAATGAAGTAATATATTATTTAGGACCAATTGAATGTATGTAGGGCTTAGTCGTCGGTAAGTAATTTAATTGGAGGCTGAGCTACGCTCATCCTCCAAACAAACATTGCTGTCGACCGGTAAACAACCCTTACCGTTCTTGATACTTGATATACTATAACTTGTTTAAATCTTCATTATATTTGAACTAAGTTCAATATACATTCGTGACGCGTTTAGCTTTCTTAATATACTATTTTGCACGATCGGTCTTTTTTTTAATTTACCAACATTGTTACCATAGAAGTAGGTTGTAAATACGACTCTAGGGCCGTAAGTAACTTACTGGTGCGATAATTTCGGAGGGTATAGTCAAATGTAGTCTTATCATGCGGTTCATACGATTCAACAAAGACATACTCACCGTTTTTGTTTTCTTTTATTACGTTTAATCATAACTTCCAAATAAAATCCGTAAGATGAATAAGACAGACTCATGCAATTTTGACAGGAAAAAAAAGATGTATTTAGTTTTCAGCGATTCTAAAAAGTCTTCCACCAGCGAAGTTTTTATTTAAATGTCAGTTATGTCTCACTTTGACAATTCAGAGTGACAATATGAATAATAAGTAGAAATTTTCCGGTATTTTGCATCCTCAAGCAAAAAAAAATGGTAGGTACTTAATCTGATCGATTATTTCGAGAATTAATGAAAAAGTGGAAATTCGTCAACCAGTGTGCAGTGCAGGAAACATCAACCATCACTATTTTCTCCGGGTATTGTAACGAGTTATTTTTGTTGTTATAGATACAGGGTTAATTTTCAACACTTTAAATATATTATAACTCGTTACTTAAATTCAAACTCTCTTTTCTTTTATTAAATTGATTTTTATTTATTGTTAGGTATATTGTTGTTTTGTATATTTTTTTTAGTATAAGACCGGAGGTACGTAAATGAATTCTATCATGAAATTTAGTAGTTTCTAAAGTTAAAATTTTTTTTTTCAATCGATAAGGACATTTGGTATATATACCATTTATTTAATTTCAAAATACGTCTGGTATATGACAAATTTTTTGTGGTATCTAAATTTTACTAGCGACAATGAGGATATAAATAGCAGGAGAATTGATTTGGAGACAGAGACCGACCGCTGATTCACCTTTTACCTTTTACCTTTACCTTTACCGTTGACCGTTGCTAATTTTTGTACGTAAAGTGTGTGTCCCAAGTTTGTGTTATTCCGATCCGGTTACCGGCATATATTTTCAATTAAAGACAGTAATTCTTTTTTTTAAAGTTGTGACAAAAGTGAACTACGATACCGAAACCGACGTAAGAAGGTAAACATATTTTTATCACCGTTTATTTGAAAATTTTCGTACCTCCGTAAAATAGAAAAGTTTGATATTTTCATGGAAATTTCCGTACCGGTTATTTTTTTTTTTGTTGTTAGAAAAGTTGTTTTGTTTGAGATTAGGATAAATAAATGTAACGTTGTTTTAGAAAATGTGTTTTTGATTTCAATTGCGAAGTTAATTGGTTTTAATTATTCGCCGGGTTTATATTAAGTTCACATTTTATTTTTTTCACAAGTCGTTAATATACAATTAAGATTTATATGAATTGGTGCATCTTAATTATATTCAGGATCTTTTGTTTCTACACTGTGTGTCAAAATTAGTGGTACCTTTTATAGTTTTTTTTGAGATTGCTGGTTTTATTTTAGATTCAAGGGATAATCAGATTTGGAAGTGGCCTGGCCATAATTTATTTGATTACCTGGCAGATTTAAATCGTTGATTTTCCAGTTCCGTGGTACCTTTCTGATATAATTTTTTTCCTAACAATAGTTTGCCGGTTTTCTTTAGATTCAAGGGATAATCAGATTTGGAAGTGGCCTAGCCATAATTTATTTGATTACCTGGCAGATTTAAATCGTTGTTTTCCAGTTCCGTGGTACCTTTCTGATATAATTTTTTTCTTAACAATAGTTTGCCGGTTTTCTTTAGATTCAAGGGATAATCAGATTTGGAAGTGGCCTAGCCATAATTTATCTGATTACCCGGCAGATTTAGACATTTTTAGCTCTCAGGTACAAATCTTTTACACCTTTTGTTTGTTTGTCGGAAAAATATTTTGCCGGTTAAATTTAGATTCAAGGGATAATCAAATCTAGAAGTGGCCTAGCCATAATTTATTTGATTACCCTGCAGATCTAATACGTTTACGTCTCGTGTGTCGAGAGTAGTTTTCCGTGGTTGTGATAACCTTACCGGCTCTGACCGTGCGTTCTTTCTCCCGTTTTTTTTTTACTCGCTCCTGTAAAATTATTCATAACAGACCACAAGGTAGTAATAAACAAAGTTCCTGATTTCTCCGCTATTTACCGTAACTTATTTTAATATAAAAATCGATATTCAATTGAGTCGTATTAAAGATTTGATAAAGAATTGGTTGAAATAACTCAACAAGACCCCTGGAATTTTCCGTAACCTCCATCTGAGGCTATCTGGAACTCTTGACGCTAATGGTCAAGGGGCCGTGGAGCAAACCACGTTAAAAATCTGGCGCCCGAGTATTCCGTCGAAAGATTTTTAGTCAAGGGTGTCCATAGTGACGTGTTCGTGTGGCAGGAGCCACGTGTACGAGGTAAAACGCGTTACAGTATATTGGTAATCTCACATTTTGGTAAAACCTCTGTGTCTTCTGATTTGATACATATGGTTAGTGACTTTTGAACCCGCACGATAAAAGCGCTTTTGACTATAGTATATTTTTTGAGTTATTGGAAATCACTATGTTGAGATGAATTAGTGTCTTTGTGCTTAGATAGTTTATAAAAAAGGAAAAAGAAGAAAAAAATGAAGTATATGTAGTCATGGTTTATATAAAAATATTAGTTTAAAATAAGTCGAATAAAGAAAATAAAAACTTCACTGTCTATTTAATTACAGTATAAAAATCTATAGAAGAAGAAGAAAAAAATGAAGTATATGTAGTCATGGTTTATATAAAAATATTAGTTTAAAATAAGTCGAATAAAGAAAATAAAAACTTCACTGTCTATTCAATTACAGTATAAAAATCTATATAATAAAATATAAAAACTAACACACTATTACTATATTATATTAGTAAGTAATGCTATCTTTGTATTTTTAGGGACATCCATACCAAATGATATTAATGATATAATAGAACTACAATCCACAGCTTCCTTTATACTGGTAGTGGAAAAAGAAGCAATTTTCCATAAATTAATAGAAGAAGATCTACCTACCAAGCTCACCAAAACTTTTATAATGATAACCGGTAAAGGATTTCCCGATCTAAATACCCAATTATTTTTAAGAAAGCTTTGGATCGTGATGGCTCTTCCTATTTTTATATTAGTTGATGCCGATCCTCATGGTTTGCAAATAATGCTCAATTACAGATTTGGATCTGTGGTAAGTTTTTTTTCTGTGAAATAATGGTTTCATATAAAGGATGGTCCGTAAGTAATGGTCCAAAGGGAAATGAAAGATTCTTCGCCTAAAAATATTACAATCTGACGCAACTTAATAAAATATCGATGATAAGAAAGATACAGGGTAGCAAAGTTGAAATGTCAAAATTGTTTTTCTCAGTAAGTTGGAAGATTTTTTATATAAAAACGTAAAAAATTTGAAGATAAAGATTTTAGTTCCTGTGAAATCATAAAATGTTATCCATTTTGATGTATTTTCTAGAGGGCGCCACAAAAGCTATGTAATTGGTATAACTGTGCGATTAACTTCTTTATCGTTAACAGTATCCTTCTATTTATTGAAAAATATTAAAACTGCATCATTTTTGCGACAAAATGGTATACCTATCATTAGACTGAAAAGTTACCAGTTTCCGAGATATTCGCATTTTAAACCCCCCTTCATGATTTTCATTCCATTTATTAGCACAAAAATAATAATGTTAGTAGATATCAGAAAATTTATTATCAGCTATAATATAGCAAGAAAATTGATAATTTGCAATAATATTGTCATAGATTTCGAAAGCGTAACAACTCGACTCCAAAGGTGGAGGGCTGTTACCTCAAAGCAACATCCTTGAGGAAAGTTATGGCAAAATTATTGCAAATTATTAATGATCTTGCTATATTGTAGCTGATAATAAATTTTCTGACATCAGCGTCTACAAACATTATTATTTTTGTGCTAATAAATGAAATGAAAATTATGAAGTGAGCTTAAAAATGCGAATATCTTGAAAGACAGTAACTTTTGAGACTTATGATAGGTATAACTTTTTGTCGCAAAAATAATACAGTTTTAACATTTTCCAATAAATGAAGGGATACCGTTAACGATAAAAAAGTTAATCGCACAGTTATACCAACTACATAGCTTTTGTGGCGCCCTCTAGAAAACGCATCGAAATGGATAACATATTATGATTTCCCAGGCCCTTAAACCCCTATCCTCAAATTTTTACGTTTGCATAGCAAAAATCTTTCAATTTACTGAGGAAAAATATTTTTGACATTCCAACTTTGCCAACCTGTATCTTTTTTATCATCAATATTTTATTGAAGTTGCGTCAGATTGTTATATTTTTAGGCCATGAATCTTCCATTTTACTTTGGTACATTACTTACGGACCACCCTGTATAAATATCGGTGTCACAGGATGAATAATTCATGTTAAAACAATAATATTATGATTACATGCTGCTACCCCCTCACTACTACCTTTGCTGGTCTATTTTAAATGTCCGTATATTATGCTAAGCTAGTTGTCAAAACCCGTCATTAATAGGTACCTTGTTTTTAAACTAGCAAGAGCATTTTCAGAAACCTCAATCAAACCACTAAACTAGTATTATTAACAATTAAAAACAAGCATGGATTTTGTTCATAAAACTGAATAAATAATAAAAATAGCACTTAGCCTGGTTGGAATATACCTAGTACTTAGTAGAAAATAAAACAACAAACGCAAAAAAGGTGTACACAATACAAAACTGACAAATATCGTTGTCAGTGGTATCAAAAGAGCTGTATGGTACGGACGGCAATCTGACCAATAACTAGGCATCACAAATGCCAGCTTAAATTCAAATTGCTTCTTAGTTTAAAAACATGGTGAGGGCTCTGTATTTTCTTGGCAAAACCTGCATTTGGTTGTAGCTGACAATCCGATGTTCGTGTGTTTGTTTATTCTTCAGTACCCTGACTGGAGCCCTATTCTGGCTTAGTAAGTACTCAGTGGTTTGAAGAACTGTTTGGGCATTGTTACATTATTCTCAAGACTTTTTTATCAAAGTATTGCTATTTGTTTTTTGCAATGCTTTCCCTATACCACTAAAAGGCTCTATTCCGATTGGTTCTCAAGCTAGTGGATCTTCACTACCCTTGAGATTTAACTGGCCTGATACCCAGGCTAAGAATAGCCTTTTTTGATTGCTTAATCCTTGTCGGGCTTTAGGTTCGCTTTCATATGACAAAGTCTTGATATTTATGTCAAAAACGAATGAAATTGATGTGCTTAAATTAGCGTTAAAGACATGGATTTGATTTTTAACGTATCATTAAAATCAGTTCAGAATTCCAAAAACTGACAGTTACTAATAATTGGAAAGTATGAGGCTTTATACTTTGGCAAGTTTATCTGAAACCGTGAAAGGAATGCAGTCGAAAACATTCGATATTGCCACGTTTAACTATGGAAAAGCTCAAGTGCTAAATATGTAGTGATAATTGGAAAAGGGAATTTCTACCATTAACTATATACAATATGATTAAACGTTAATTCTTTAATGTGCTTGCACTTTTCCAAATTTGTTACGGGTTTCTTCAAGCTCTGGCAGCGTTGTACGAAAACCGTAATTACCACACCCTCCGAATTACATAATTGGTGATTTTTATCGAGAGCTGACTTCTTATTGACAAGCGCGTGCGTGTGCTCTTCCCTCTCACTTCCTTGACTGATATTGATTTATCCAGTGGCGTTGGTATTGTCAGTGACCTTTGTATTTTCAGTTTTACTTGGTAAAATAGGTACCGTACGCCATTTGTACGTTTATGACATATATGCCTCGCCTCTCACCGATTCCCCGTAGCTTCAGATAAACTTGCCAAACTATAATATTGTTATTAAATAATGTACCTGTGTCAATGTTCATTCATTCATTGTATGTACTTAAACTAAACCTTTGCACCATTTTTCGTATTATCTACTTCCATTCCAGAAGCCTAATGTCTTCTACGAGGCTTGTTCAATTGAAACCCATCTTTGGTCCAGGAAAAATTTATTGACAAGTACAGTTACAAATAACTACCACTACAATTGAGGCACATATCCCACTGTTTCACCAACCGATGTATACCCTGCTTATAGAATTCTTGTGGCTGCTGCTGGAAGAATTCTTTCACAGCGTTTTGTACTTCTGCGTCCGACTGAAAACGGTTACCTTTAACGCCTTTTTTTAGTGGCCCAAAGATGTGAAAATCGCAAGGCGATAAATCTATTGGGACTATTGGGTGGAGGCTCTGATATCCTCCATTTCTTTCGTTGCAGATTTTCTTTCACTACGTTGGCAACATGAGGCCGAGCATTATCACATTTGGACGGATTGTTAACAACAAACGCCATTTCAAAGTCACAATACTTAAAATCGCTGTCAAATATAAACGAAATAAACAGATCAGTGTGACGTTTGCATACACTACTAATGTTGGAAAACGTCAATTGAATGATAACAATTGTTTGCAAGGCTAACCTGACCAAAGATGGGTTTCAATTGAACAAGCTGTGTATATATGCGCCTAGTTTGACCCTTGGGATTTTGAGTAGTCGTAATGGTTGTATTATCTCCTTTCCAAAGTATTTCCGTCTGAGTTCTTGTAAGTATGTATATGAGTAGATGTTTATCACTTGTTCACATTTTCTGCATATTGGTCCACTCACTTTTCTAATTTTGGGCAGATTGCAAGTGACTAGGTCGATAACTGTCTTCAAATGTCTCTTGCTCAGTTTTAATAGGCCTGGTTAAGAGTTCCTTGTCTACCTTATACATTAAACTTTTTGTATGGTATGGTTACCTTGTGTCAACCTCCGTTTGAATTGGTGCTGCTTATCTAGTAAATTCCCGATTTCCTATCTTGTGCAATCCTTTGTGATCCCACTAAACAGTTAAGTACCCATGAAGTTTCCTTATTTACAGTTTTTTACCAGCTTGGACCTAGTTGCTCTATTGCTGATAGGTTTAAGAAGAGCCTGGCTGTCCGTGAATATTTAATTTTTTTTTCCGGTATATCCTCTTCTGATGTTTCTATCAATAAATCCTAGCGTCAATCGTAAAGCCAGTAAACCACCTCTGGTCGTATTCCCCAGATTTCCTATAACTCTTTTGCCACAGAGTGCACCATCTAACAAGAGACGAAAGCTTTGTCGGTTTATTTGAAGTCGGACTTACACGATATTTAGCGGAAATACGTCGAGGCATTGAAACAAAAAAACAACTAACAAGAGAACACCTTATGATTCATCTCATGTGTCTTATGAGAAGTAGCTCATTTCAACCTAACCTTAAAATAATACACGATGAACTATACCTCATTTAAAAACCAGGAGGAGTGATTTGAATTTAAGTTGGCAATTCTGTAGACCTCTGATTGGTCAGATTCAGCCCAGTTTCACACAACACTTTTTAATATTGACATCAGCTGATAGTTTTAATTTTTGATAGTTCTGACAGATAAATAAATAAATATTGGATGAAAAACCAAAAATATTCTCAAGCAGTGGGTACATTATTACTTTACATTTTTTTAAAAGTAGTAAAGTCGGTTTAGCGAGTATTAAGGGAATGCTGAAGTAGAGGAACATTATATAGTGCAGAAAATATTGGTGGAATACCAGGACTTTTGAAAAATTGTGATGAGTGAATAAAAAATGTCGTTCGAAGAACAAAAATGTTATCTGTGATGGAGACAAAATTTTGCAGGCTCCAAAGAAACGTTGAGACTTTCTTGATACAAATTAAATTTATCTGTCACCTTTTGACGAGTCAAATGTAGGTACTATTTATTTGTTATATACATATTTGGGAAGAAATCGTCAAAGTTCATCGGAAGAACATGCCATGGAAGATATAAAACAATATAGAAAAGAATGAGTTTGGTAGAAAATACATTATTGGTTTTTGAAGTTAAAAAGAAGGAAGAAGGTATCTCAGAAGTATTTGAAAAAGTGGTTTATTACCCTTAATCCGGCAACATAAAGATAACTGTTGGAAATGTTTAAATTAATACTGCATATTGCTCTACAATGCTATTAATTTTGTAGTATTGTTATTGTCAGAACATATTATCAATTGTCATATTCTTTTCAATTTAATTGTAATAAATATAATTAAAGTAACTTGACTATCTGTAATTCTCCACCATCAACAATGACCATAATTTGTTTGTTGTCGATGTGAATCTGAATCTTCTGATGTTTGAATAAGAAACGAAACAGGAAAAAGTCTTACATTTTGTTTA
>CAJUYG010005232.1:0-14397 GCA_910591675.1 Galerucella calmariensis | reverse complement strand
GGGAATGGATTCCGAGAGATATAGTCTAGTAGAATCATTCTGAATTTTAGATTAATACGAGGTTGGGATGTTCGGCCATGTAATGCTTTTATCATCCTAAATTATCATTCGTGTTCGTTAGCAATATGGAGGATATTTCTATCACAGTTAGTTGGATCTGTATCAGTTGATCCGAAAGTGATATGAGTTAGAAAATTCTTTGTTGAAAATTGGGCAATAACGCAGTTGCTTTGTAGTTTAGCCAGTGAAGGATTGTTTCAACAGCTTTGATTATAATTGAATCATGTACAGTCCGTTAATTCTAATTAAATTTCAACCGATATATAAGTTTGAGGTTTGAACCTCAATTGAAATTGCTATTTTGGTAGGTTTAATCTAGAGATCTATCACCTGCTATTATTTCATGGTTGAACCTGATCTGAGATTTTATTTAGATTTTCATCAAATCATAATTGGAAATGGTCCAAGATGAAAGTCCATTAAATCATAATTTTGATAAGAGGTTTTACATTTTTTTATACAATTTACTGTCTACAAACTAAACATACATGTGACAATTTTTCAACCCACGGAAAGGGTAAATTGAAATAATAATTCTCTGAAATGTACTGAGTAATATCAATAAAAGGTATGCTTTTTTAAGTTTAAAAAACAACCCCTTCATTTTTAGCAACCCTTATGACATTTGGGAAAAAAATAATAAGGCCCAATTGTGTTAAATTTAAAGCTCTATAATTTTTGTTTAAGCTCCTACGGTTTTTTTTAAATCATATGAAAAATTTAAAGCCTCTACTCACAATTAAAATTTAATTGACCTTTTTCGTGGACTAAAAACTGAATTTAATAACTATAACTGATGACAATATTATTTTTATCGATTAACTCCACAATAGCGTTAATAAAATGAAAACAACTAAGGATTTTGAGGACAAATTGTCGAATTCAATTTTCTCTGTGAACTTTGTAATATTATCAGACTGAACATTATCACCTCACCCGTACCGTCTATGATTTAATTATCTCAAAGCTGGTGCTTTGCTCACCCCGATAGAAGATTACCGATAATTGGATAAGCGAATTTGCGTGGTAGAGAGGCCGCTACTCACTCGGGGACGGTGATCATTTTTCTAATTCGTAACTGGCGCAGTCTATCTAACTACATATATATCGAGTACACTGTCCTAGCATCATTAACACATTAATTTAACAAATTAGACCATGGAACAATTCATTAGACAATAGTATTTTGGTTTTAAAGCTAGACATTTTGGATATTCTGGGAACAAGCATATTTAAAGGCAAGATGAATGACAATGGAACAACAAAATGGTTAGAATTTACCTAGAATGGGAAAAGTATCACAGCAGCAGTGAGAACGGACGCTGGACACTTGAGCGAAAATTCTCAGAAATCAACATGGCTTCTCTAATAATACAGGACAGTTGAGCGAAAATTTATTTTCGATGTTGGGTCAGTCAAGCGAAGAGGTAAAATTTTACCTGTGTTAGAAAATGAAAGAAAAGGTCAATTGATAATATAAAATCTATTTATTATAATAATGGCTTACAATTTTTATGAAATTTAACCTAGTTATTCTATTTTGTTTATATAAATCAATTGAGTTTTTCAAATATTTTTCTCGATCAATATATTTTCTTCTTTTATTATTCGTCTGATTAACACTATATATTTTGATATAGGTGTGCAGTTGTACGTTTTTCAATATTTCAACGAATTTAAATATATCGGGATGCGAGTTATAAAAACTTGAATTAAAGTGGCTATGAAAAGACTCGCATGCATTAGTTGTTCGCTCAGTAGAACTACTACAAAGAGCCCAAATTGAGGAATGAAACATTGCCTCTTCTGATATAAAAGTGTCTACCAAGTAATCTACGTATTTGGTGAGTCTTTCGTCATTCGGCATAATGGACATTAAATCTTCTACGAAACAATCTCCAACGTCAAATGAATCGCTTCCCGTCCAACTGACACAGATCAAAGTGTAACTAAAATATCATTAAATATCAATTTGTTGTTCTGTTTTCTTAGAAAATTTTCAACTATTCATTAAATTTTAATCCCTCGTTTTCGCTCAAGTGACCAGTACCCTTTTAGTGGGAATGAATATACCTGAGAGGATTTCTACAACGTTCGCTCAAGTGACCGGACCCGGTGAGAACAAGTCCAACGGCTTCCATGGAAGGGATTCTCAACCTCACACCACTACATTGTGGTGGTGGTTCCAGAAAGAACAAGATAAATGAATAGACTACGTAGAGAGGGAATCATTGGAAACACCTCATTACTTCTTAGAAATAAGAACCTGGGACATGCCACAAAATGATGGTATGATGAAGAAATGTAAGTTTTCAAAGAAATTCGTTACAACATTAGGCAACATGAAAAAAGGGGTCCAAATACTATTACCAGACTTGGAAAGAATGTCATTAAATTGTACACGGACGGCTCAAAAGCAATAGAAAGAGCTGGGATAGGAGTGTTCGGGCCAGGAACAGAACGCTCTGAAGGCTTGGGAAAAACCCCAAATATATTTCAAGCGGAAATTCACGACATAAGAAATATTCACAATATTGACAAAGGATATAGAAGATAAGGATATAAGATAAGAATGTGTGACCAGTTCAATATAGACAAAGGATTATTATAATGTCGGATAGTGAAGCAGCCATTAAAGCATAGAGCTCTTCTGCTATCAGTTCCAAAATGGTTTGGGAGTGTCTATGACCTAGGCTGAAGCAATATAGTCTCCTTACTGAAAACCATCATAAAGAAAATATAAGCAAACACTTGAACAATACCCATCGGAATATTTTTATGTTCATTTTTCTCACGTTAAGAATGGGTCCTTGATTTTTTTCAACAATTTAGCAGTAACAGATGAAGTGTGGAGGACCAGCCTTCATACCATCTTGTAAAAGGTGGTTCAGGCGCTTTTGCGATATTAGCTAGACGGATTGTTGGAACGCTGGACTGCCATTCTCTTTTTCGTTTTCTCCCAAATCTCACCACATCAGAAACAACACGTATCTCTTCTATTCCTGATTGCTTTCTTGATCCCATGAGGTAAATCATTTCCTGATATCAATGATGTTTGAGCTCTACATTTTTCATATTGCTAGTCATTTTTATCTTCAGCTGTTTGCTGAATAACTCCTAATTAAATAGCGACTGTTGGATGTTAAGTTGGATTTCAGAGCTTAACAGTTCTTGCATTCCGAATTTTACGGTGTAGTAGATAATTTAGATATGCCCAAAGTGAAACGACGCTGCGTTGCATCAAAAACGGTTGTTGTGTGATAATTTAAGCGAATAGAGAAATTGTGTCCGCCGCTATTTTTATTAATTACATCGAGAATGATCAAAGACCAGTCGTGTTTGATGAAAAAACTGTTTGCTTCCAGCTCTATAAGGTAAAATATCCAGCAAAAACTACAATGGGCGTATCAGAAGCGTGAAATTAGTAAAACGCAAATATATCGCATTGAAAATCGATATAAAATAAAAAAAAAGACATAGAATAAAAGTCTCTACCGAACGTAAGCTGATACTTATTGACTATTAGAATAATTAAAAGTAGTTAACTAATGGTAAAAATATTTAAATATACGAATTACCCTGAAGTAGGATTTTCGGATGCGAAAAAAACCGTTTCAATATATTTAATGAAGCAAAACCTTATGAAAGTGATTATTCCTGAAAACGAATGGTTCCATCTGTCGAACCCAAAATATGAGTTTTGACCAAGGAAAAATATTCAATTAATGAAGAAAAGCATATTTGAACCTTTTTTTTTACCAAAGCCTTAAGAAAATCTCAATGGTAACTTTCAAATTCTGTATTTTCCTCAAGTTAGAGAAGTAAAGAATATTTTTCATTGCACACTCAATTATTTCATATTACCTCTAATCAGTACACTTCTGTTTTAACACTAGATAATTCCAAGGAATTAATGAAACATTTTCCGCATAGCGGGCACGTGGGAGACACCAATTTGTGAATTTGGGAATTATATAGAGAATATTTGTAACCGGCTGTAGGGTATAACCGAGTACAAAACGATGGCGATAAGGTGAAGAGGGAGAGCGCCTTTATAATTAGAGACCAGAAAATAGAGATCCCGACCCGGTATCGTGATCCCATATGACTAGTAACATGAAGCTAATTATATATCGACCTACTGTTGTATAATAATTTAAAATGATATGAATACTCTTGAAAACTGAAAACCTGTTAAATGTTATGGAGAATTTATAACGCAAAGTATAATTTAGTCGGGGGTAATACCACAAGAGCTCAGATTTAGCCGGATATTTTTTGTGGTTGTTTTCGAATACTTACTTTCATTGGCAATTTAACGAGAGCTGTTCTGGGAAAATCACGAGAGCGTAGCTCGAGTGAATAAAAAATGAATGAATGAATAAAAAACTCAATTCAATTAAACTAAATTAAATTAAATTGATTCCATATGGAGGAATGAGTTTTCTTGGTATTTTCTGGAGTTGATTTTTCAATCTCCCTTACTATTTCTGCCTTGCAAATATTTCCAAATCTCGACATACTTTTTGGAATTGTTATATGCTGTTTAATTCATTCTGTTTTTGACATTTATAATTGTCAAATTGACGTGCATTGCTTGGTAAACAGACAGTACCTAAATGCTAGGGTTGCTACGGTAACGTAATTTATCCGATATTTTTATCCACTTGCAAACTCTCTTCCTTCCTATTTAGCCGACAGCAAACTACGATTTTTGTATTCACAAATGGGAATTATTATACATGAATGGGATTGTCAAGAATATAGATCAATCGCAGATGAATAAAGTGAATAAAGAAACGGAAATTCACCAACTTTCATAAGGAAGGAAATAATAGTAATGGTTATATCAAAGTGGTGAAGAATATTATTATTGACCGAGCGAAAAAATGTGCGAGGGTTTTAAATGTCGCCATCATCGTGGTGTAAATACATTTTTTTCCACTACTAGCCAAATTTAAGACAAACATTGGAACAATTAACATTATACACTATTTCAGTGCTAGAATATTACAGCGGTATTGCGTTCACAATACAACACCTTGAGTGTAAGAGCCATACCTACTTCACAGCGCTCACAACCGCTCCGCGAGAAGCGTTTACCCATCGTCTGGCTGACAAATAATTTTTTCTACGACCCCTCCTGTAATCAGTCAATAACACACAGTCGGTATCAATGTAATGATGTCTATTACGCACTGTAAAAAAAACGCACAGCTGTAAAGTAAATCGCACGGCTTCCCTAGCAACATCTTAGCAACTGTCAATAGACGTCACCGTTTTATTCAAAATTTATTATTTGAAAACATCCAATATGACCACGTTTAACTATGAAAAGCCTGAAGGGCTAAGTATATGTATTGATTATAATTGAAAAATGGACTTTCGATTATCAAGAATATATTAATAATGATTAAACGTTAGTTCTTTGATGTGCTTCTTTTATTGGTAATAAAGTAATAGAGATGGAGTTTAACAAGCACCTCTAATTATGTAACTGTTATTTCTTATGCTTCTTATAAAAAATACAAGTACAAGTAGGTCGTAGGTAAAGTATAGTACGTAACTCGTGTTTTAAAGCATTTTATGCACTCACGGAATTACTAACTTTTCCATTCGTGCGTAAAATGCTTCTTACCACACACGTTACGTAATATACTATTGTTACGAACTCACTGATTCAGAAGCCGGTCCTGTCGCAAACTATGAATGCGACCTTTCTAGAAAGGTTTTTTCGCAGGTAATATACAGACTGTTCTGGAAACGTACCAGGCCATACAATGGTTTATCGTGAATGTTCTCGATTTATAAAGTATACGCAGAGGCGGTGAATCCAAGAAAGTTCTAGAAATTCGAGGTACTATACATATGCGGGTTTTCGAGTGAGTCGGAGAGTTGTTCAGTATACAGTGAATCGGTAAACAGTTTCAGTATACAGTGAGTGAACAGAAAGTAAATATAAATAGTGTTGAAGATAAATTAGGACAGTTATTTTACCGAGTTTAGATAAATTAATAGACATTAAGTAGTGTGTATATAAATTAAGTTTATTATAGTGTGTAAGTGTTTCTTTAATAAATCAATAGTAATTAGCTATAGTGAGTGTATAATTTTATCCCACGGTAAAAAATGTTTAAATAAATAAGAAAAACATTACACTATAAACAATAACATGCACGTAATGAGATCTCATAACATACATGTGCGTTTTGAGAAAAAACTCTCGCAAAACCAAACGCAAACTGGGGATACTAATAGGTGTGATTTTATGTCTATCCAACTTAATTCACCTTTATTCAAAAGTTCGTCCTGAGAGAGCTAGGGCCGTTTGAATGTACCGCTGTTAAGTCAGTTCATAAATCATAACTCAAAAAACCGCTACCTACAAATTTCAAACTTGCATCACAAGCGTTCAACCTAGGTGGGGCAACGGGTAATCTTGATTGTATTTTTTGTGTATCAAATTTTAAATCAAGTTCAAAAAACGTCGCCCATTAAACCAGGTCTAGTTTACTGTCGTCCAGACAACCGAGAAACTGTAGTTTGTGCATTTTTGGACATAGAAGGAGCTTTTGACAATACTCCACATGAGCACATGAGGCAGTCAGAAGAGCATTGAACAGAAGACGTGTAGACAGCACAACATCCAAATGGATGTCGGAACTGCTCACCACAAGAATAGCAGAGACGAGGACGAGCAAAGACATTGTCTCCATCTGCACTACCAGAGGATGCCCACAGGGAGGAGTAGCATCCCCATTAATGTGGAGTCTGACGGTTGACGAACTCCTGTGTGGTTTGACGGATCTCGGTATATCCTGCCAAGGATATGCCGACGATATTGTCATAACAGCCAGGGGAAAATTCGAAAACACCCTTTGCGATATTGTACAAAAGGGTCTGAACTATACAAATAGCTGGTGTAGGCAAGTGGGACTTAGCATCAACCCCACTAAAACCATCCTGATAGCCTTCACTAAGAAAAGAAAACTCAACCTCAAAACCATAAAACTTGATGGGAACGAGATTGAATGGAGACAAGAAGTCAAGTATCTAGGTTTAACTTTCGACAGTAAACTCCTGTGGAACAAACACGAAAAGGAGATTACATTCAAGGCAAAAATGGCTATAATGGTGTGCAGAAATCTGGCAGGAGCAAACTGGGGCTGTAACCCAAAAATCCTAAGCTGGATGTACACTGCCATAGTGAGACCAATCATCACTTATGGAGCCATTGCCTGGTGTAGTAGAACTAGCCTATTGACGACAAGAGAAAACCTCTCCAAAATTCAAAGACTAGCCTGTATATGCATTACAGGAGCGATGAGAACATGCCCAACGGCAGCCATGGAAGTGATTCTCAACCTCACCCCTTTACATATGGTGGTGGAAAGTGTTGCAGAAAGAACAAGATACAGACTAAGTAAAGAGGGAATCATTAAAAAAAACACCTCCTCACTTCTTAGAAATCAGACAACCTGGGACATGCCACGAGACGGTATGATGAAAAAATATAACTTTTCAAAGAAATGCGTTACGGAAATGAGCAACAAGAAGGAATGGGATCCAAATACCATTACCAGACTTGGAAAGAATGCCATTCAATGGTACACAGATGGCTCAAAAGCAATAGAAGGAACTGGGATAGGAGTGTTCGGGCCAGGAACCAAACACTCTGAAAGCTTGGGAAAAACCACAAGTATCTTTCAAGCGGAAATCCACGCCATAAGAAAGTGCGCCCAGTTCAATATTGATAAAGGATACAGAAGACAAAGGATTATCATAATGTCGGATAGTCAAGCAGCCATTAAGGCACTGAGCTCTTGTGTAATCAGTTCCAAAATGGTGTGGGAATGCCTAGACAAACTCAATGAACTAGGCGAGAACAACATAGTCACCTTACTATGGATTCCAGGACACACTGGAATAGAAGGAAATGAAATAGCAGATGAACTAGCAAAGAGGGGGACTGAAATACCCTTCTGGGAGCCCGAACCCCATTGCGGAATCAGCCCCAATGTAATATTGGAAGAAATAAGTAAAGCCGAAAAAAAGAGAAAATCTGACCATTGGAAAGATCTAGTAGGGCTTATACAATCAAAGACTCTTCTGGGTGACTACAACCTGTTGAGATCAAAAGAATGCATAAGTCAAAGTAAAACTGCGCTAAGAGTTTTGACAGGGATCCTAACGGGACATTGTGGCCTGAATGGGCACCTGAAAAAGCTCAAAATAGTGGAGGAAGAAGAATGCAGATTTTGTGGAATGGAAGAAGAAACCTCCATCCACATACTTTCCAACTGCACAGCACTCCAGAATCCTAGAGCAGAGCACCTGGGAGATTACTGAATAGAAGAGGAACATTTGCCTAAGTTGAAGCCTGCAGACATCCTAAAATTCCTCCGGGAAATAGGAATAAAGAAACTACTAGTTTCTGAGACTCTCCTCAGAAACTGAGTAGAATTAAGGGGGCACAATAGATCTTTTAGGTCTCAGTGAATGTCACCCCAAAAATCACACAAACATACATACATACATACTGTCGTCCTCACTCTGCAGATCGATCCACAGCAAATGGAGCAAACAAGTCGACCATGAGCCCGGATATTTATAAGTTGTAATAATGTACAAATTTAATTTGTGGTTGATAGTATAGTTTTCAATTTCCGATTCAATTACTATGCATTTGTTATTATAGAGTTATTATAGTCTAAGCGGCGACTGCCATGAAAGGTTAGTCAACCAAAATAAGGAAAAAAAAATATTCTATTTACTTTTGGATGTTAGATAAATAATAAATAATAAATCATTGGTCTGGTAACCTTTGAATTTTTTTTTTGATTCTTAATTTGTTTTTTAGTAAAAATGGATCTACATAACTTAGGGATAATTTTCCAGTTTACGATGGCGTTTTGACCAGATAAATACAGATAATATTAAGTCTTGCGTTCCTGTTATTGACGCAACTGTGTGTCAGACTGCCCTCTACAAACTTATTACAACAACAAATTTTCGCTAAATATAACAAATACTGTAAAATATAAACTTTTCCATCTAACTATTTATATTGATTTGTTACATATTCAAGTGTCCTTCAGTAAAAATATTTTGAATTAACTCTCAAAAAATATTATTTCAACATTTCCATTCAATTCGATAAAAAAATCTACATCCAAATTAAAGTTTATCTCACTTAAGCCATACACAACAAATTTTCCCAGTAAGCCTCCAGTTTATCAGGAATTTCACAATCATAATTACTCATTCAATTCAATTGCTTGTTAATATTAAAGTGAACATTTTCTCTCATATTTTTCACACAAAGTTATTCAAAATTAAATTTCTCCCTATGCACACTGTCCGCGCGTGTAAAGACCCTTCCGAATACTTAATCCTCTTATTAAACATCCTAAGGTACTCTATTTTCCGTTTAACCATCACCTTGGTGTCCATGGGAACGGGCGTTGAAAAGAGATGGGATTATAACATTCTCAGTCCAGTAATGGGTAACCCTACGCTCAAAGGTGTTTGCCTGTTTGCTCCTTCTACTGAAATAAACGGATTACTGCTGTTAGGATAGCGATTACACGGGAAGATATTGCACTGAAAACGAGGATCAGGTGACTTGAACTGATTTAATGTTATATACAAGTAGTATTTACCTTTATAATATTCGTGAAATGTTAAAGGTACAAAAAGTGGAAGCAGATATTTTTGAATCAATTGATAATATTCATATGTTGAAATTTCTACCATGAAACGTCCAATACAATTATTTTTATTAAAATTATGTTACTTACTGTCCAGCCATTTGGAATCATACTTCAGTGTTCTCTTGAAACTATATTCCTTTCTTCCTGTTGTCAAATTGTGTAAGTCGGTTCTAAAAATAACAGTATCGGCTTTTGTAAATTCTGCATTCGTTCCCGAATACAGTCCAGCCAAATCACCTGGATTACCTCTTTCCACCCATACGGCGGTGGAGTTGTCAGCAGGATCGTAAGGACATTTCGCAATACCCATACCTATACCAGGGACGAAAGTATTCCGAGGCAGATGAGTTAAATTTGACTGAAATAAAAATAAATATCATTAGAAATATGTTAAATTCAAGATTTATCGACATACAAATACATTCATAGACGCAACTTAGTTTTTTTTTGGAAAATATTTCTCAAAAAACAATGACCGTTCATATAAGAAGAAACAACTACTTCTTGGGCTATATGTCCCGACTGAAATTAAATTACTCTTTTGAGTTAAAAGGGGTCGGTATAATCTACAAGATTTAATCAACCATTCTGGACGGACAACATCACCTTGTAGATCGGTTTCGGCGTATTTCCGCCTTATCGGTACAAGATAGATATTCTCCGTTCGAGAGCTGTCATTGGTAACACGCTCTACTAAATACAATTTACAGGAAACTGTAATTGAGCATAATTAAATTTCTATTCGCTTACTATAGGAATAAAATTTATGAAGCTAAAATTTTCCGCATAACATCTAATTGCTAGCTTGAATGCAGAAAACAAAAAAGGCAGACTATAGAGAGAGAAATGTGTATGAAAAAAAAAAATATATATATATATAGCAGTATACAGCAACCTTTTAATTTTCAAACAAGAAATCAAATCTAAGAAATGAAGTGAATTACTCACCCTTGGGAAAGTTGAACAAAAATAAGACAAATCGAAATTCTCAGCTCGGAAGTTTTATAAAAAGGCCTTAAAATGAATTACTGTCTGATTAAAAAAACACTAGCTAAAAAATTAATCCTATTTATGATTGTGTGTAAGCTAACGAAATATGTTCACAAAAACTTCTACTTCTAGATCCCTTTCCAATGGAAAGCAGCAACTTTAATTCCCTAATGTAACTCAAGGATTTTGTATTATTACAATCTATTCGAGACGATAAGGAGGGGAAATCTTTCAAATTCCAAACGAGTGAAAGATATAAATTCACTAAATATGACTATGGCTGCATTGAAATTTCCAAATGGAAATCATTGAGGGTGAGAGATCAGATACATAAACAGAGAGTAACTTGGCCACTCGGCATCCGCGGCATGCGATTTGAATTTAACGTCAAATATTGTTCATTATCTCAATTCAGGCTAATGTATCGGATGAAGCCTGAAACTGAAACTGGAGTACCAAATATTTCCTATAATATCCAATCACTTATGTGTTTTTTGTTCCATTCTATGAGATTTTGTAAAAATATACCTTGAAAATACATGGTGATGTTTGAGTATCTAGATTTTCGAGACTGAAAAGGAAATTCACAAAAATACCCAGATCCCTTGCGAAAAACTCATCAAGACCTTATAAATCATATACGGATCACGAAAAAGGTAAAAAAATGGGAAATTTTCATTAAGTACCTACATGAAAACACTCAGGTTCGACTCTACTGTTCCCCCTTTTCTGAAAAATAAATCAAATTCGACACATCTGGCGCTAAATTTTGAGGTTAGGTTAATTTTTTCACGATATTCCACGATCAATTTGGTACTATACTTGGGAGGGGATATCATAGCGACACCTGTTCTCGAAATACAAATTTGGGAGAGCGGGGTAATGTTAGAGCCTTACCTGTCAAAGTAGAAAACATTTTCCGCGATTCAAAATTTTTTATCAATCTTTTGGACATATACATAGTTCGGGGGCGTGAAATTCCCTACTAAATTTTTCGCCCAAAAAATTTTCCCCTCACCTTAATGAAAAATCTCAACAGTTTATTGAGTTACTGCTCAAATTCCACTTTAACGGTATCGAAACTTGGAGGTTTTTTGGACCAGGATAAAACTTTGATAAATTTGGTACTCTTTTTTTGTGTTAGTTTTTGCAATAAATTTGGAAACATGTTTTAATAGAGAACGAAGAGAATTTTCAAACAATATATAGCACAAGCCCATACTTCCTATTTGAAAAATTTGGAAAATGTCAATTCATAATTTGAATTTATTCCATTTGGCTTCCATCTTATTGTATGTTTTATATTGAAAAATGACGACCAGAAAATAGCAGTCAAGCTATATTAAGGTACTCATAGAATCCTAAATATTCTGTATTGATTTTCTGCATTTTTAAAGAAATAAACGTCAAAGATTAGTATATTATGCAACGATCATGTAATGATGGTTAATAGCATAATAGCATAGTATCTTACTCTCATACAAAATTAGTAATAAAATATTGTAAGCAAAAATTAATAAGTTGAAATATGTAGGTATTTACTTTGGTCATTAAGTATTTTCGGTTTGGTGCTCGACATTTCTTTCAAAAACTACCGCAAAATATTTAAACTGTCATAAAACACATGAATCTCTTAGAAACTGTCAAACATTCTACAGAAAATATTGGGTCTACCTACTTGGGTATTTGAAAATCTAGATTTCTATTGGTAAATTTTCCAGTTTTATAATGAAAACCAGTGTCATGAATATCATTAGGTATGAAAATGAAAATTGGCATTTAATTAACAACTTATAGTATAGGAGTAGAAACCGTTCACTTAAAAGCAACTACTACTTCTCGGGCTATGTGCCCCGACAGATATTTAATTACACTGTTAAGTTAAACGGGGCTGTTATATCTGCCAGATTGGATCAACCATTCTGGCTTTTGGTAAGAAGGGGCATCACTAGTAGGACAAAAGGTTATATCCTGCAGCCTCGTTAACTGAAGAAGTGTGAAAGTATCAAACTATTATCTTTGACGTCTATTAATTAAGTGAATAACTACAAAACTGATTTGAGGAAGTAGTTTGAACAGACCATATGCCACTTTCTTCCTCACTATTCCGGAAAATATAAGAATCAAACAGTAAAAGAGGTGAAATCTCACAAAACTTCGCTTGGTCAATCTTTTCAAAATTTAATTCCATCCTAAATCGATAAATTTCTATTGTTGGTTTTATGCAAATGCAGTCAAAACGTTGGTAAGACCGTCCCTGTATTGAGAGTCAAGCGTTATGAACCCAATAATGGCAAACGAGAATGGCGGAATTAATAAAGTGAAACACGAGCTGAAACTAATGTGATGGGAAACGTTAGTGAATGAGAAAGTGAGAGAGAGAGAATATGAAAACGTTCGGTGTACCTACAGTGTAAGATGCGATAAACGGATATTTTATATCACTTTATATAACGGGCTTACTATCTTTCATAAAACGAGAGGAATAATAAGGAAAATAACTTACCAAATAAGTTGTCAAAATGGTTAAGATTGTAATAAGATTTCGTATGTTTTGTATTTATTTTTGACGAAACAAACTGTAGCTTTTCTGACAATTGTAAAAAATATGCGCAGAAATATTGTTGTCAATATTTCGTGAGATGCTATCTGAAGAAAGGCACTGTAATATTAGTGTAAACCAACAATACTATGCGAAATTTCCCTCTTAGCTCTACCGTCAAGTTTTTAAACATGGTTCGAGCCCCTGCTCTACGAATATACCAAAACTTCCGAAGCTTTTATCAAAGACGAAGGAAGTATTAAAAATTTATGCTCAAGCTACCGATGATGGGTTTTGGGTGAAAATTTCTTATCGATTCTGCATTTGACTTTTTTACGATTCTGCTTCCTTTTTGCAACGATGCACTTTTATTTCGTATTAAAATATTCACGTACATACTCTCATTCACATCAAAACACCATCAACATGAAGAACATAATTGAGCTTGGTTACTTTTAGGTGAGCGGTGCACCCCTAAAAAGATGCACGAAAAAACGAGTTGACCGACCACTACAAAACGCAAGGAAAAAACCAATTGGGATCGATAAATTATATTATTAGAAACAAAAAACCTTAATAACACTTTTTTGTCCCGATGGTTAGTCATTTGTTATTAACCAAAAACTTGCAAAATTACGGAAAATAAAAAAAACCTTTCTAATCATTTCTTAAGGTAAAATGGATAAAAATAAACACTTTTCATATTTTTTTGAAAAATGCTTTGTTTTCAAGTTATCGGCAATTCAAAGTCAAAAATCGACCGAAAGATGGATTTTTCGAAACAATTTTTCTCGGCTTCTACCACAGCTTTTTCAAATTTACAAAATGCAAATTACTCCTGAAAACATATACTATTAGATGGTATTTTTTATTTTCTTGCTACATTCATTTACCTTGTCGAATTCGTGATACCAAATTCGCGAAATTTACGGATTCCAAGGCGGATTTGCCGTGACGGAGTGCGTAACGTGTACTGATTTGCGGAACTATTTTTCGATCAATAATGTTAATTATAATACGTATTTTTGGATATCGTTAATTTTTGGTTAATGGCAACAGACAAGAGAAGCATGGAAAACGCATTGTTAACTC
>CAJUYG010005231.1:0-14397 GCA_910591675.1 Galerucella calmariensis | reverse complement strand
CACTTAGCTAAGTATGACTTTTTAGGATAATCGGTGCGAATGGCCCTTATTCACACGTAAAGTCTAGCGGATTTCGTAAATAATTAATTTGACAACAGCAAATGACAGTTATTATCACAGCCATTCTTGCACCGAGCCGTATATCATAGTAACCACATAAATATTAAAAAGTCTAATATATAAGTGTACAAAAAAATCTGATTCTTATCCTTTTTTGTTTTTAAAACCATAGTGTAATCTAAATTGATCATCCCACTTTTATTAGTGATTACTTATTTCCTTTCCAGTTTTTTTTAATCTTCAGTTTAAATACCTACTTGCTTCTCGATTTTCTGTTAAACTTACAATTTCGTTTTGACAAAAGTTCTCTGTCTCAATAGTAATTTCAAAATGATCTTTTTTTCTGATACAATTTTCTCATTTATACTTACTTTTTAGTGAGTGATGATCAAGTTCGATGCGGGAGAGGATAATTTCCTTCAAAAATCTTGAGTTATTCGTCTTCTTCTTGAGACTGAAACAGTAACTCGTAATCAAGTGGTAAAGAAGCCAGCTTCAATCCGGGAAGCATTTAGGCAAAATGTACCACATACTAACCATTGCTCTAAAATCTGCCGTGCTGATTGGTCCGCGACTAAACGCGGTACGTTTTGTCTAGATAGGGTCGAAAGCAGGTACGGATTGCCCTCACAGCACCTAACCCAATATTGAAATAAATATGTAAATATCAGAAATATAAAACTAAAAAAAAACAAGAAAACCTAGGCCCAGGTGCACTTTAAAATTATAAATGCTAGTCTATAACTACTACAACAACAAGAAATGGAAATCATTGATGGAAATAAGAACTAAATGTCAAATGGTTGAATTCGTGACGTATATGATTTATACCTTGCGTTGTCATGGAAATGAGAAAACCATAAACTAATTTGTATTTTGATGTAAGTTCAACCTTATTGAGTTTTTTTTTTTTTTATTTCTTGGGAAATTAAACCACAATATTTTTAAATTCTTTATTTCAACGTTTCGGTAGCGTTCCAGCTACCGTTGTCAAGAAAAAATAAGTAGAAATTAATTTTTATCCCTAACTGACACAACAGAAAAAATTTGACAACTTATTGAGTTCTGTGAATGTCAATAGTATTAATTTAAATACCATTTCCTAAGATTTGAAAAATCGAAATATTAATATTTCAAGCAATACCAACGGCATTTTCCATTTTGATTTATAAATTTGACATTGTTAAATATTGTTCAAATAAAAGTTTTGACGTTACAAACTACTCCTGTCAGATCAATAATAAAAAAATCGTCATTTAGACATGATTTAGTTTAGACCATAGATTTAGAGTTAGTGTTATGTTATCTATGATTTAGACTTCGTTTCTCGAGTTGTTGATGTTGCCACGGTAACTTAAAAACACGCGCGTGCTAAAAAGTTCGATTTAAACACGCTGAGGCGTGCTTTAAATAGGTAAAATGGGTCACCAATAAAAAAAAATAATTTTCGATCGGAAAATGGAGCTTACATAGGTGTCTGAAAACTGGGGAAATTGACCTGACTTTTAAAAATAATAATAAAAACATAGAGTGTATAATTTTTCTTTTTAGTTTTAATTCACTCTTAATATTTCAAAAAATGTATTAAAGCCGAATGTGTTTCATAACATGAACAACCGCATTTTATTAGGTGTTCAATGCAGAAAAATATCTACATGTCCGTTAAAATGATCATTTTTTGATATAACTTTAGTTATTGTTGGTGGTTCTTTATGAACTATTAATCTTGATTATTTTCTTCTCTATTAATTGGGGACTACATCATCTTGGTTTTTCGAATAATATTCACGCCTGTGGAATGGAATAATGTTAATATTTTCGAGTTAATTAGAAAACGAAAGCAAAACTAGTTTATCAAAAATTCCAAACGCACGTGAGAATGTTGCGATCCGGAATATTGGCGCGTGCGCGATTTTTAAATCTCGGCATGGTTCTACCACAATCACTTTGAAACGAACTTCAATGTTATTATTCGTTTTAAAATTCTCATGTCCGTCGCATCGCAACTAAGTTGACGTCTGGCATTTAATTCGTATTTCACGTGTATACGTTTTCTCGTTTTCATTCTCAAAATTTTTAGTGTTTTGTGTTTTTTCTTTACCGGCATATTTATTCGTTTTTGTTAATAACAAAACTAAAACAGTTCGCTTCATACAGAAAAATGTCTGCTGATCAAGAATTGAATCAGGTTTTGGTAAGAAGACAAGAAATTAATGATGCTCTCGACAATGGTCACGAGATGAAAATCAAATACAGGGTGGTGAATGTTTACACCGAATTTCATGAATTCACTAGGAAAGAAATCAAAAGCTATGAATCAACTTTTAAAAAGTGAGTAAACATAGAATTTATATTTCATTACATACATAGGAACATATTATCAGTGTATTTACGTCTTGTGTTTACCCGTTCATAATTAAATGAATAGATTAAATTCTTATGTAGGTATCTATTATCAAACAAAAATATAAAATTTTTCATAACTCAATCAGATTGATAGTCGTAAAAAATTGTAGATACCTACCTATACTACTTTTTGTGATCTTTTTGAAGTCAATTTTTTGTGTGTATTCAATTACTTAGGTCTCAAGTTATTGAAAAACTTCATACTAAAAAATAATACAAATCTCTAATTGTAAATGTAGATTATAGTAGCCAATGCATATGGAATAAGTCGATTTATTATTAAAAAATTTGGTCATTATTAAGAACACTTTTTATTTTCGCGAAAAAAATGGGTAGGTACTTACTTCATTTTTCAGAATAACTTTATTATTACTAAGCATAACTTCTTGTTATTTTGCCAGTGCCGTTTGAAGTTACAGTTTTTCAAATTACGCGGTCATCATCGGTCATTTTTTCAATTCTGTCCTATCTCTGCTTGAATAATTAGTTAATATTTGGAAGTGGATCTTCTGCTATAATCGCGTGCTGAAACATTTTTCTTTTTACGTTTTTTATGCATAAGGAACATTAGAAAAAGCAATATTAGGGTGGAGCAAGATTATATTTGCAAAAAAATTTCACCTATTATTATGTTTATTTTTACTTTTATAAATGTTTTTTTTCTTATTGATCGAAGAAGATATACAGTAAATCAACATCGCTTCCCGACTAACGGACACAAATCAAAGTGTACATAGCTGTCTATAACAATATCAGAAAGTAAGAAAAAGAATACAAATAAAAAAGCATGTACCTACCTATTTGAAGTTACTACCACGCGCGCACTTTGATCTTTGATCTGTGTCAGATGGTTGGGAAGCGATTTATGTTGATGTACCTACTGTATACTTTCTTCAATCATTTTCCTTGCCCTTCTCTATAATGTGTTCAAGAAGTTGGTGAGTTTAATGTTGTTGTTAATTCTTTTCGTCGAACATATCCTTCGCATAGCGAACGCACACATGCACTTTTCGATGCAATCAAGTATTTTCATAATGAAACATCACAACGTGTGTAAGTATGTGCGTGTGAAATTGCGTAAAAGAAATTTTATAAAACAGATTAATGGAAATTTTTAAAATGATTTTTTCTTGTGTGGACTCTTTATGAATGAAATTTTTTTTTGGTCATGCTTCACGTTAATATTGATTTTTATAATGTTTCTTAATTATGCATGAAAAACGCAAAAATGTTTATATATTATAGCTGGAGCCCCCCTTCCGAATGTTCACCGAATAATTTTACTTGCTCTCCTCCATAAATTGATTAATGTTATAATAGTATAATTTGATGCAAAGTAACAAGTTATGTTTTTATATGCCATGCAAAAAATAGTCAGTTAAACACACTAACATCTATAGGTTTATTAATGGAAAGTAACTTTTTTCTGTTATAAAACTCAAGGATTATAAAATTGTTTTGTTTATTTTTTTATTATCTTGCTCACAATAAAATGATGTTCAAACTCATGTAACATGACTTATCAAAAACGTAAATATAATTTTAAAAATACGTTCATAACAAAATTATTTTTATTCTTTTCAAAATCTGTTGCAGGAAGAGGTTAATGATTTCATTCTAGTTACTAATAAAATACATCTTGACTGTCTTATCAGTTGTCAGCGAAAGTTGAGGTTTTTCATACTACTGTATCTTAAACTATAAATTGTTGAAGTAAAACTAACATTCTTAAACATAAAATAGCTGTTGATGTCATCTCTTATGCTGTTGCATTTTGTTGTTGTGTTAGACGTTCCCTGATACAATCAATTGAAACAAAATCAAAGTTCACTTTAATCACTGAAATAATAGTTACTAACATTGAATTATAATCCTGCAACCTTCAAAAACTCAAATGAAAATGACTTCTAATAATCTGATAAAATGTCCTGAATGTATAATATGCTCTATTGAGTGATTAACAAATAAATTTAACTTGTCCCTTTTACTAAAATCTATTCTATTTACTTCCTCTATTATTATTATTAAAGTATTCTATAGCGACTTTTACAATATATGCTATATCGCATTAAACGAACATTTTTTTTAAATGATATAATACCTTATAAGCAAGTTTATACAAAATCAAAAATATTATTTTATAAGATTTGTATACCTATTGTATAAGAGTTCTATAATACTATATAACTATTATAACTAACAGCTACAACATTATAAAATAGTTACTTAAGCTTGTCTTATTGAAGCTGTATAATGTTGTCTAATAAATATTGTATAGCATTCAATTGCGTTGCATTATAAAACACTTTTTAGTTGTATAGTGTCTAAATATTCTTCGTTATAAAACAGTTATCGTATACCGTTCCATTTGACAATAAAATATTGTTTAAGGCATTTCTTTGGGATATTATTCTTGTTTTATACATCGCCATGTTTAAATAACCAATTCTTGTATCGCTATCGCCGCCATTATGAGCAATTGAGTTGGAAACATGAACCTATATTGAAAAATGTGACTTTATCCTTATTTAGAAAATTATATTGTGAAAGAATATACATATGAAGTGATAAACTATTAAAATCATAAAAAAAGTATTTTAGGATTTTCTATTCTATTATTGTTTTTGAAGTATATAGATACTTGAAACTTAACCAGAATTGAAGAGATTCAGTTTCTTGCCAAATATATACCTATAATCTATCAGTAAAATTTGCGGCGCATCAAAATTTGTGCTATTAAACCATCCAAATGAAATTATAATTTTTACTCTCGATGTCCGCCCAAGCGGCCCAAGTCGTTTTGATAAGTCTCCATTTCTACAATTGAAATGTATGATGCACGTTCAAGTTGAAATATAATTTGGTTCAGATATTCTTCACTAAAAAATGAAATGCTCTTATAAACTGCTAGATGACTAAATATTTCCATTGTGTTCGAAATAACAGCATTATGAAAAAATATATTGCATTACAGAACCATTTTGTGAGACCTTCATAGTGCCGCTTCAATCCCATTTTATAGATGTGACTACATGACACACTATTAAATCATTTTATAGTAGCTGTATTAAATGATTATAAAACAGTCGATTAAGAGTTGTATAAATTTAATTTTAATTTTCTTTAATTCGTTCTGGTTTAATAAAAAATTAATAGTTATGTTTAAAAAGATCTAACCCCATTTTCATAACACTTTCGAATACTTACAAGTGCTTAGGAAATAGCCAGCAGGTTGGGGACGCGGGAAATTAAAAAGTTAACCCTGAAGTATGGCGATTGGATCTGCCGCTGCGGTGAAATTTTTTCTTTTTGCTTTCAGTTTTTATCGAGGTTTTTATTCACAATTTTTGTCTAAAAATCATTATGTTTAAAATAAAGCAAAGCTATTTATTTCAAAAATTGTGAAAAAAGAACTGATAACAAATAGAAAAAAATTTCACCGCAGCGGCGAATCGAACCGCCATACTTCAGGTTGACCTTCTTAATTTCCCGTGTCCCTAACCTGCTGGCTATGTTCTAGGAACTTATAAGTATTCGAAAGTGGTATGAAAATAGAGCTCGATTTTTTTAAACATAACTATCCATTTTTTTACTAAAAAGAAAATTAAAAGTGCATTTGAACTTATTTTTCAACGACCTTTCCAAATCTGTTATTATTTTTTATGAACGCTATTTGGTAAAAAAGTTTTAGCTCGCGTTTGACAGTTTTGTACATAGGAATCCCTATGTCACATCTTATAAATAACACAGTGTATATCAAATGTCATTAGTTATTTTTGTTATTGAAATAGTATATTATGCAATGAGCACAAAATGATGCCCATTTTGTGAAAACTTTGAAAGAAATAAACTAATAATATTTCATTACTCCAAATTCACCGCTAATGGGCTTTCTATCAGAATTAAATTATAAATTGAAGAAATATGTAAATATTTTCTTCATTGCTATGAAAATGAAATTCTGTACAAAATGTGCTTGTTAATGATTGAAGTTACGGTTATAAAATGAACATTTATCCAGGTTGTCTTATATCATTGTATCACTATACTGGTATTATTTACAAATTACGTTCATTTAACACTAAAGTCAGTATATTATATACGTAGGGAAAACTCGGTGACTAAGTCCATTATTATTTACAATTTTTATTGATGAAATAATTAAAAAATCGTCAACCAAAATGGCAAAACTATACGTTGGATACAGACATTTAGGAAGAGTGGATATATCAGAAGCAGCTTTTGCAGATGATTTAATAATTATGGCAGGGAAAGAGAAGGATTTACAAAAGAATATGGAAATATGGAGCACGGTATCTGAAGGATTTGGAATGACAGTTAACCAAAGTAAAACCAAAGTTATGGTTATAGGATCGAAACAAAAACATTTAAATATACAGTTAGATGGCATAAAAATTGAGCAAGTTAGAAGATATAAATACTTGGGAGTAGAAATAGAACAAAATGGAACGCAGGAAGTCGAAATTACCAATAGAGTACGAAAAACGATGAAACTTTATCACACAATGAATTCGACATTTATAAATAAAAAAGAAATTTCCAAGAAAACAAAGTTAAATGTATTCAAAACAATTTACCGGCCAATATTAACATTCGGATGTGAATCCTGGGCATTAACAAAGAGACAAAAGAGTCGAATACAAGCAGTTGAGACGAAGTATCTTACGCGAGTTAAAGAAGTTACAAAGAAAGATAAAATAAGAAATACGAAAATAAGAGAAGACCTTGAAATAGAATCAACACTTAAATTTATTGAAAAGAGACAATTAAGCTGGTGGGGACATTTACAAAGAATGAACGATACAAGACCAGTTAAAAAAGTATAGCAATCAAAAATACAAAAAAGAACGAAAAAGGGAAGACCAAAACAAACATGGGATGGTGTTATGGTAGGCATACTGCAAGAAAAAGGTAAAACATGGACAGAAGCAAAAACAATGTTTACTCACATCATTGTTGGCGGCAAGTTCTCTAGTTCCCTCATACGGATTTTCCTCAATCTCTAGAAGTACATCTTACTTTTTTCATCAATAAATTGAACATTTCTACATGGTTTTTCAATATTATTCACATGTCCAGTTTCACGAAACTTTTTTTGCTAACTATAGACTGCGAAACGTGTTGCCCTGGGTATTTATTATTGAAAATTTCACAAACCTCCTTTTGAGTTCTTGTTTTATTACCACAATCAATCATAATTAAAATGTCTATTCTTTGAGTCTCGGATAGCCTTAATTAAATTTAATACGCGCACAAATAATATACTGACGTCTTTTAGTAACCCTAAATATCTAAATGACAGCAGCCTACTAGATTCATTTCAATTGTTTATTTGGCTTTTTGACTAATATTTTAGTATCTTCAAAGATTTTTTCCTGATGTTTAGCAGAGCAGATACGAAAATACCTGATTTTTTTAATAGACCAGATAATATTGCTGATGTAAAAGTTAGGATAATGGAAGAAATTAACAAAATAACCCTTGAGGTCACACAAAATGTACGAGAATTCCAAAATCGCGTCGGTTATTGTTGAGGCGTGAATGGTGGTCATTTTGAACATTTAATTTAATTGTAAAGTACATTGGAAAATACATTCTATATATTATGCGCAATTATTATCTTCATTCTACGTAAAGTTTTGTAATAGAGAAATCATCAAAACTTTACACCTTAAAAATTAATTTTCTCAGTTATGATTGCACCAAATTGAAAAAAAACTCATAGGTATTGCAGAGGACTGAAATCCCTTTCCAACAAGGTCCAAACGACCCCCTATCTTATTTAAAATTTTAGTCCAGAGGGGGTGCTTATATCTTATAGGGGGAGCTGGAGGTGCTAGTATTTTCATACTGTAAATTGTCAATTCAAGAATAAAAAAACGACCTGTTTCAGATTTTTTTTCATATAGTATATAATAACCGAGGTAATAACGCTAAAATTGAATTTATTCCATACATATTGACCGGATTGTATGTTGCCAAACTAATATTATCATTTATCAACTAAAGAATAATAAATCTGTTTTGTGCCCTAACGACTACTACATGTACATATTTACGATGTAAATTGTTTACTAAGTACAATCTATCTATTTTGCAACAATTGCATTAGTAATAATAATATCTTATTAACAGTAGGTAACGTTTAACCGGTATTTAATGAATTAAAACAATAACAAGTATTAAACTAATCATCTGCAACTTGATTCATGCATCGCTGGTGATTCATACAGCTTTTTACTGCACATAGGAAATGATAAAGAAATTAAATGATGTTTCCACTTATTAGTCAATGCTTCATAATGATATAAACAACTGAATATTCATTAACAAAAAATAGTTTCCAACAATGTTTAACGGAAATATTGTTAATTTCTGTGTTTTGGTGTGGAATTTTTGGTTATTACTTTATTTAAGTATTGTTTGACTGTTTGTAAAAATATATTGACATAATAATATAGGTCGACAAACAAAAACAAAGGTTACGATATTTTCAATTGTTCTTGAAAACAATATTAATAGATAAAAATACTATTGAGAAAGAGACAATCAAACATGGTAAACTGCCTATTTCATTAGCTCCCACTTTATAATATATTTATATTTACTATCTTGACATTATAATAATACTCGAATCGTGAATTATTGAATCTGAAAATCAACAGGAGCAGCCAAACATCAACTGAAATTTCTTACAATTAATCCATTAAGTTTTACGCACTTTCTTTCAGTGTATACTTGTGCTTCTTTTAGATGGCTAAGTCTCAATACTTTCCCATTTTGGTTTTTTTTTCAATCGCAGCTCACGAAAATCTTTTTGTTAGTATCCTTTTTATCGTTTCTAAAATTGTTTTTTGCATCCTTATAATAAGGAAGCTCCTTAGATCGGTTGAAGAGAACTATTTTAGTTCAGATGGACTTCAAAACAAGTGCATGCTGGAAAGAGGTACCAGGCTTAAGGCATGCCGAGGCCTTTATCATAGGAACTTGAAAATTGAAAGTAAAAGCCTTGCTGAATATGGAGAGTGATGAGATCCGATCTATAATACTACAGGCTAGACTCATTTAAGCAGAATAGCGCTGGTTGAATACACCGGAGAGTCGACTCTACCTAGAATAAGATGTGTAGAGCCTAGTGCCTCGTTTGTGCGGCTGAAGAATGTTAATAGTTTCGTTTAAAAAAGTAATATGATTCTATAAAGTATGGGTCCACACAGTAAATTCAAACCTCAGTATGTTCCTTTGTACTTACACTTCTGGTTTTCTTTAATCTTAAAGTGGCAGCGATCTCCACGTGTTCAATTTTCCAGTAATTTCTTCGTGTATTTTACTGTTTTTTGTGATATTTTGCTCCACATTATTCTATAAACGAGAATCATATTTGATTTTATCAAAAATTCCAAATAATGATTGTGAAAGTTATAATTTCGTCTTTATTTTCAAATGACAAATGTATACCTATTTATATTTGAAAACAATTAAGTAATTATTATTATTGATTCTAACTTGCACCATCTGCCAATTTGTAGGATGTTCCATAAGACCTATTTATACTTTGGAAGGCGAAACTAAAAATAGCGGAACTAGACATCAATTACAATTTCACCTTTTCGAAATAAATCAATACATGCAAGACCGGAATACTGTATCGGTATAGCTTTATAGGTGCACGATAAATAATAATTCATCAAAGTTTTCAAGAAGTTTAGAGGAATATATTATACCTTATGCAAAATTTCATTTCAATTTATGAACGTTATTTTTCAACGGATTTAATGAAATATTATTCGCGAATATCGGAGAATGTGGTTTTTTATTCAATGCTCTCGTTACTACTCATAAAAACTATAGTTTGGCAAATTTTTTACGATAATATAGTTACATAATTAAGATAGATAGGATATAATTAGAAATTTTAGCAATTAAATCATTTGGAATTTAATTTTAATATTTGTTTATGGTATTATCAATCGTAGTATCCAGAATATTGAAAAAATGTGCTGTCGTCGTGTGGTGAGTGACGTGATTTTTGATTAGCTCAACAAACATATTTCCCAATTTATCGTTAAAAAATCAGAAAACATTGATAAACGTCAACTCAATCAACTTAAATGAGATCCCACGAACACCATCATCTTTAAATCCTTTTACACTCCAACTTAAGACATCCCAAAAAGTATATAGAAATAATTTAATTTTAAAATACCTCCTGAACCTATTTCAATATAGCATATCATTTGTCAGACAAAGAGGCAATTTTTAGCTCCCGAACAAGCCGAAACCATCCTCATACTTTCAAAACTCCACCATAAAATTCAACTTGTCATGAAAGGTAAGTCCTAAAAGACCTCTTTGAAAATAAGAACATTTTGTCCTTTTCCTGGCTGATGAATAAAATGCCATCGTAATTTTACACACTTTTATCGAGAAAATCAAAAGTTTTGAATCCGAATACCGACCCCCCTACATATCTTTTTAGAAAAAACAAAAAAGTTCGTCGTTGTTACATGGTCGTTTCCTGTTAATTTAGTACAGTCTAATTCCTCAATAATAAGACCTTCTAACAATTGGACCCACCCCCATATTTTTATACCTATAATGTGGTAGTGCTCAAAAAATAACTAGTCCGTCATCTTATATAATTCGCCTTATTGGAATTAGAATGACATCACATAGCTAAGCATGCGTATTGTGTTCCAAAATAAACGTGTATTCCAAATTTCAGCTCAATCAGTTAAAGATGACTGATATAAAAATTTAAAATTCAGTTTCAAGATTCCATCCGGACAAACATACATTGCTAATAGTTAAATAAAAGCAAGTAAAAAATTGAAAAAGGGGGAATCGGGAGGTGGTTATGTTATTGATTTAAATTAACTTCGTGCTGATGTCGTCAATCAAAGGTCCAGAATGATGAATTATATTTCAAAAGAATAGTAAATTAAAATGAGAATTCTGAGACTTTAATGCCCAATTTCACCAACCATTTCCTAAAATTAGGTAATACCTGAATCAGATTTTGGATTTGCTAAGTGAAATTTTCGTTTCACCACGCGCTAAGAATTACTTGAGAGTGACAATATTGGGTATTTTCTATCATGTTTTGGCGTTTCTTAGTACATGGTGAAACGTAAATTCTATTTTGTCATTCCAAAATCTGTTTCAGGTATTACCTAACTTTAGGAATTGGTTGGTGAAATCGGACATAAGTGTTTTCTGAATTTAAATACTATAATACGAATGTGTAGTTTAGAGAGAAAATAAAGAAGTCTAAGTCATATTTCATGAATATTATTTTTACAGTGACCAAAGCTAAAGTTTGTTTATTATTAGAAAGTACAGTTTAACAAACGGATCGGAAAAGAAATTGATTACTTTTATAAACCTTTCCATAAAACCTCAATTATTTGCAAACAAGTGATAATAATTCTATACCAGAAGAAATTATACGAAATTCCTGATGATTCAATCATTTGGAATAAAAAGTTTCCAATGAGTAGAAATGTTTCTGATTATCTGCTTAAATGTACACACAATACTTTCTCCGTAAAAGTTATCTTTATAGCGTAATAGTTTACAATGTATTTGCCGTTTACAATAAGTATTAATGGATTTTCTTACAGTTCCTGTCTATGATTATCGCAATTTAATTGTACTTAATTCGGTTTCCGATTCTCACTTTCATTTTTTATAGTTGTCGAACTCCGCATAAATCAATTTGATATTTGTTCCACCTTAAAGGAATTCACTAACAAAATGAAAATGTTACAAGGTTATTTAAAACACTATGGGTAAATAATTTAAATACCAGACGGCCTACTATATTTTCTTTATCTCTTTGCTGAAATTTTTCTCTTATACGAGTATTAGACATCGTACTTAAGGTCGTTATTTTAAAATTAATTAGATCGAATATGTCCGGTAAAGGGAACGAGGTTGTAGTTGCCAAATGTTTTAAAAGAGAAGCAAGAGCCCATGTTGTCTAACAAATTAAAAATGAACAAGTTCCTTAGTCTAAGTATATTTTTGCATTAAGTACAATGAATTATTAATTTTAATGTATGTAAGTACGCATTATACATACCTAGTTTGCGGTTACTGTCGAACATTTTTTTAATGCATTGAATACTTTGTTTTTGTATTTGTGCCTGAATATGTTATTCCTTGATTCATCAGACCATAAGTGGGTATGAAATTTTCCAAAATTCCATGAACTATAGTTTGAACTTCTTGGTCACTTACAGAAAAATTTCTTGTTAATCAGTTTCGGTGCTGTTGCACCAATATCAGTACAATGCTGAGAAAAGAAGGTCACCTGTTACGTTCACAGGATATTTGATATAAATAGGGTCGCTCTTAAGCTGCGTCCACACCGAGTCGACATTGTCTATCGACGTTGTCGATTTGGTGTGTACGTGGCAATCGACTGTGTCGATCGACAAAATTAATCGATCGACATGTCGATTTGTTTTCCGTCGCTTGTCGGTAAACATCAAAGAGCAGTCGATCGACTTTACTGTGTGGACGTGTTTTCGACGTTCGACATTCGACAAACTGAGTACTCAGTGACATGTCAGTGACGTCTTGCATTGTTGACATCATAGCCGTGTGTTGTAGAAATGGAATGGGAACAAGACAAAGTCATAGCCTTTATTGAGGCATACAAATTAAAAACAAATCTGTGGGATTCAAAAACCCAAAACTACAAGAACAGAAACTTGAGGCACGATGCCCTCTTGGAAATTGCTAAAGAATTTAGGGTCGAAAAGCAAGCGGTAGAGCCAAAAATTAGAAATCTTCAAAGTCAATTTGCAAGAGAAGTAAAAAAAATTGAGGACAGCAAGAAATCTGGCTCTGGTACGCAGGATGTGCACAAAAGTAAATGGTTTGCTTTTGAAAATATGAAATTCTTACTGGACAAAAATAAGCCCAGGAAGATGTTGGAGTCAGAGGTACGTAGACTTTGAGAACTAGCTATTTATTTTTATTTTTCAACCGACTTTAGTAAACTGTTTGCCCTTATTTTTGGGAAAATATTCTTTATTTATCGTATCATAACATATAAATAACAAATGATAAATTTCAACATATTTCGTATTGCCAAGGAACTTCTCCTTCGGGTGCCATAAAATAGTCTCTTAATATGTTTCTCACTTGTTGGGAATGCATTGCACTTCTTCTGGGTATTATGGGTAAATCTGCTGCTAAGCCAGGCTGATCATTACCATTCCTCCAAGCTCCTGGAATAACGTCTCTTGAATCAGAGCAGTCAGAATCGAATGTACCAGGGGGATTATAAATGTTCTTAGATGCACTTTTTCTAAGAAAATTGTGCAAGTAACAATCTGCTAACGTTACCTTGCAAGCGGTTTGGGGTTCCAATAACAATGGTTTGCGGAATATTCTAAATACGTTAGATATTAAGCAAAACACATTTTCTGATATTCTTCGAGCCCTGCTGAGGCGATAATTGAATACTCTTTCACCAGAACCTTTAGTGGGATTTCCTGCATATGGTTTCATTATGTTTGTTGACAAAGGAAATGCGCCGTCTGCAACAAAAACATATGGGCTTTTTAGTTCACTATTTGGGAGTTGATTTTCTTCAGGTAAATGCACTGTATTGTCCTCTAGGAGCTTATTAAATGTAGTACTACTAAACACGCCACCATCTGAAATGCGCCCTTGGCATCCCACATTAGCATGAATAAAAATAAAATAAAATAGCATAAAAAAATCCTTTGTAATTATAAAATTCACTGCCGCTGTTTAATAGAGCCTGCAACGATATGTGTTTTCCATCCATAGCTCCGACGCAGTTTGGAAAGTTCCAACGATTGTAATAGTCCTCAGCAACGGCTTTCCATTCTGCTTCGTTTTTAGGCATCTGAAATTAAAAAAAAATTATTT
>CAJUYG010005230.1:0-14400 GCA_910591675.1 Galerucella calmariensis | reverse complement strand
ACATACATACATACATAGTATCAGTCCTGTATTGTTAATAATTCTGTCACATTGTGGGATGTCATAAATCTTCGCCTGGAAAACAGAGGTATGCTTTAACACCCCTGCTCTTGTCCTGTATACCAGATCTCACCTCGGGGAAACTTCAGTCTCCTTGCTCTTGACAGCCCCTTCTGTGGGGTATCTTCACCTCATATTGAGGGTCAAAGTTTAGTGGCCAGATAGTCTGTTTTCATATCTAGCATGGCTTCACTTAGGTTAGGTTCTAAGTGAGTGGGGCCTTCACGCCACCTCCACTGCGACCTTCGTTAGATCTATTGTGGCTCACCCCTAGGGATTACAATTCACCGCACAAGCCTGTGCTTCTGACGAAGTCTATGGTTGTATTTGGTGATACTTTTTTGAAGTCGTTCGGCTCTTGGGTACTAGGACCAAATATATTATATCTTACCCTGCCCAAGGCTGGGCATGAGCATAGTATGTGCTCCGCAGCTTTGTCCTCCAAATTACAGAGCCGACAGTCCGAAGTTTGAACCAGATTCATCCTTAGGTGATAATTTAGTCGACAATGTCCTGTAGGCAGTCCTGACAATATGCGTAGGTTTGTTCTACTCAATTCCAGGATCTGCTTATTTTTTGTACTCGAAGTGTAGTATATGAATGTCTTCGAGTGAGAGATCCTTGGTAAGTCTGCCCAGTACGTGTAGGTTTCCCTCTCCGCCCAGGTAGCTATGGCTGATCTAGCAGTGCTTTCCGCTATGGCAAAAAATGGTTCGGGTCCGATAAATAAAGTCTCTGATCCCTTTTTTGCCAGAGTGTCGGCCTCCCTATTGCGCTCAACTCCTAGGTGCGCCGGCACCCAGGTCAAAATGACTCTGTTTTCATTGCTTAGTATTTCAAGGGATTGTAGACTGTTATATACCATCTTAGATTTTATCCAGTACGAGCTCAGTGCTTTAAGAGCAGCCTGGCTATTTGACAGGATGTGTATGTTCTTTTTTACAATAGGTTGATTCATCAGCTCTCTTGCAGTCAGTTTAATGGCGTATACTTCAGTCTGAAAGACGGTAGCGTACCTGCCCAGGTTGGCTGTGATTTCCACTCTGGATTTTCTGCTGAAGACCGCCGCTCCAGCCCCGTTTCCGGTTTTGGATCCGTCAGTGTAAATCACGTAGTCCGAGATTTCTTCGCCATCCCATTGGTCTCTCGTGGGAATGAGGACCTTAAAGGGCTTGTCCACGTGCAGTTTTGTGACAAAAAGATCCGAGGGTATCACAAGAATGTGGTGATTTTGTATTCTCCTCATCAATCCTGAGTCTCTCTATTTATTTACCTATCCACTGATAGCATTCTATCAGCCGATCTCTTAACTTCCCTGTCCATAGCCGCCGTTGGTGTGGAAGACATTGCTCCGGTAATGGCCAGGCATGCTGTTCGCTGCAATCCTTGCAGCTTTGCTCTAGCTGTCTTTTGCAGACCTTCGGTCTGCTGGGCCATACGTGACCATTGGCTTCTCTTACTTTGACTTTTAATGGATGTGTCTCCTGATCTATCTCTTTTGTCAATCAAGTTATTTTGCTTCCCAAATAGTACCAACCTTGCTTCCCCCATTATCACGTGATGTGGTGGAGGAGTGCCAAATAAGGTTCCTAGTGCTGCCGTTGGCATGCTTCCCATGAACCCTCCAATACTGAGGAAAGCTTTTGCACCTTGCCTAGTCTCCGAGATATTTAGCAATCATCACCATTGGAATATCCGAACCTTGAAGGAACAGTGGTCCCAATCCTAGCAGGTCCCTTCTTTATAAGTTGAGTTTACTTTGTACACTCACTTTCAAAAGTATTGCACCCCCCCTGTATCTTAGCGAAATGTGTAGAAATAAATACTCTATAAAAGTATTTTGCTGATAAGAAGAACTTGTTTACACTATACCACAAAAAACGTGTTTTGGATCGTGTAAATTCCGATCTGGTAAAAAATGCCTGTTTCTGCTTATCAGTTTATATTGTTAGTTGGTACTAATAAGTTGTATAAACGTTAAAAATGCCTAGAAATGAGTTGTCTGCTTTTGATAGGACTCGAATTATTGCTCTGTGGCAAGAAGGGTTGTCTCGTCACCAGGTAGCCAATAGGCTAAATTTTGTGAGATCTACGGTTAGCAGGACCATTAGACGCTATGAAGAGACTGGGGAAGTGAATAGTAGGCCTCGAACTGGCCGACCTACTGTTAGTACTAGACGAGAAGATAGGTATATTGCTCAATTAGCCCGCAGAGAACGATCAGTCACTGTACCATTACTAAGATCTCAATTCCAGAGAACGTTTAATCGCGTGATCTCGACCGCAACAATCCGTCGAAGAGTTTTGGCGTCAGGATTGAAGCGCAGAAGGCCTTTAAGGGTGCCTTTGTTAACTGCTCGTCACCGTACCGCTCGATTGCAGTGGGCAAGAGCTCATCAACATTGGTTATTGCCACAATGGAGGAACGTTCTTTTCTCAGATGAGTCCAGGTTTGGATTAGTGAGTGATGACTATCGGGTAAGGGTTTGAAGGGAGACAGGAGGACAAAATAGACTAGCAACTGCCATAGGTGTTGCCCCTTATCGTGGCGGAACGCAAATGTTTTGGGGTGGTATCAGATTTAATGGGAGAACACAACTCCTTCATATTCCAGGAACAATGACCGGTGCATATTACCTGCAAAACATCATTAATGCTATCGTTCAACCATTACGTAATGCAATCGGAGCCCAGTTCATCTTTATGGACGATAATGCCAGACCCCATCGCACCAGAGCCGTTCAACAAGCCTTGGAAAACGGAAACATTGCAAGATTGGAATGGCCGGCAATGTCCCCTGACCTGAATCCCATAGAGCATGTGTGGGATTATGTCTCAAGAGCCATTTTTAACCGAAATAACCCTTCAAGAAACACGCAAGAGCTTATTGTTGCGGTTACAGAGGAATGGGACAATATTCCACAGGCAGTGATTAATAATTTGATTATTGGCATGCATAGACGTGTTGATGCATTGATAAGAAGTAGAGGTGGAAATACTAAGTACTAAATTTATTATAACATTCATCCTTTTTCCGTTTTTTTCTGAAAATATTATTTTTGTATTTTCAAATTTTTCCATTTCAATTTTAATTTTCTGTTAAACCAACCTATGTTATTCCAGTAAATAAATTTGTACGATTTTAATGTATGGTTTTAAGTAATATTTAACATGATGGGATTAAAATTAAGAAAAAAATAGATATAATCCCAATATAGGGGGGGTGCAAGACTTTTGAAAGTGAGTGTATTTCAATTTTTATTATTGCATGAAAAAAAAATCAAATCATCTACTAAACTTACCCTATACAATCCGACATACGCACCAATGAATAAACCAAAATTTAAATTTGATTTGTGAAAGAAAACACTCAGTATTTTCTTGGGATTCTTAAATATGACGGTTGATTTTCCAAGTAAACGTTTGGTAATATTTATACCAGCACCCACTAATGAGTACTTGAAAAATCCCTAAAAAAAATTGTAAGTAGAGATTGGAAATGATCAGGTAACTAGGAAAGTTATCACATGGCGTTTTGTGGTCCGATTTTAAGACTACGAAACTCGTGACAAGAATAATTATCCATCAATTATAATTGATGATTTTGAATTTCTCAGATTCGATGAAAACTTTGTTGATGCGACAGTTTTATTTTTTGATTTACAAAAAAATTTTATGGATAAATTATGAGATTTTTTCCACTTTATCAATTCACTACATTTCCTTGGTATTTGGTGAACAATGATAAAAAAATTTATTTAAATAAGAGCGAAAGAATTCGCATGCGCTTGTGGTTTTATTTAGAGTTGTGGAGAGTCATCCCAAATTTAGGGTGGAAAAGTGGATTCGCTGGATATAATAGTATTATTAAGTACCAATTGTCAAGTAATCAAACGCTACTTTAGTCACAAGTTTTCTGAGTTCTGAAACGAGTGACTAAAGTTGTTTTTGACCTTAGGTGATCACTATACTTTTTCTACGCCCGCAAAAAAAGCATAATTATATTATATTATATTATTTCAATTATATTCACAAAATGACAGGCAATGACGGACGTGTCATTGGAAAATCAAAAAAACAAAAACTACAAAATTATCACGGAATATAAATTATATATATAATATAAATATAAATTACAGAAGATACACTTGATGTGACGTTTAAGAAATAAAGATAAACTGAAAAACTCGTGTTTAAAGTGACGTTTTGCGAATGTCAAACCAGTATTTAAGATGCGAATAAAGTGACGAAACTGGAAAAAATAATCAATAACCAAATAATTAGCAAAAGCCATCGACTTGGTTGTATCGTAAGTTACTCAAAAACAAAAAAACTGCTTAGGTCCTAAATAATTTGGGATATGAAAATTATGTACCGGTTTAAAATTTTGGTTTTTTACGCTATCAAGACTGAGTGAGATGGTAGCAGCAGTCAATTATTGTGACGTTATCCCACACTGGAACTGCATTAAAAAGTGCCATCTCAAAATCAACCACTAATTTTTCAGGAATTAAATTAAGATGTTGAGAAAACAAATAGCCTAATTTTTTCAAAACAGATTCTAATGCCGGATTCCACTATACCGATTCTAGTAAGTAATTATAAATCCGATGCTCACCTAAATCGGATTTTATCAACCTAAGAATTTTTTAAGACTTTTCTCTCTATAATTGACAATAATATTTATCAAAATAATGACAGAAAACAAACACATTTATGCCTCCAAGCGTGGCCGCATGGTTTGTAGCAGAGGACACGAGCGCCACGTAGAGCACACGCGCGGCGAACGACGGAGGAACGAAAGTAATAAATTATAGCGTATACATTTAGATATACTGGTTTTCCCCGGGGTATCAAAGGTATGACTTATATACATCGATGGAAAGGTGGGAATTCCCCCGTTACACTAGTTAAGGTGTTAAAATGTTAGAAATAAAGAGCAGGGAGAAAAAAACCACCAAAAAAAGTGCGTTTTTTCCTTGAGCCCGCGTTTTCTAATTTTATTGAAAAATGGACGACTTCGTCAAAAAAAGTAATTGCACAATCGAAAAGTAGACATTCTTAGCTTTCAAATGATGTATCATATAGACCAATCGGATCATGTATAAATTTTTAATTGATGGTTGTTCCCAAAGTTTCCCCGCGCTCCAAAAACAGCAAAAATTTGGAATTCAATAAACAACGATTAAATGAAAATTAAAAAAATCAGGGTATACAAATTTCAGGGATGACAAAGGACCTTATGAGGACCCATAATCAAGAAAATTTTGAGTAAATTAGTGCAATGCAAAAAAATAGGAACGAATTCCTGGCGAGGTCAAAATTGCCCTGGAGCAGAAAGTTTGACCCGTGTTCCGATATGGCCAAGAGAGTCAAGCGTGACTCAATTCACAGGGTATGATAGCAGCAGAATTCCCCTTTCACATGAACTTTAAATCGTGAGAAAATATGCATTTTTCACAAAGTTATTGAATAATTTGTTCCCCCACTGATGTGTAAATACACGGACTGTGCTCTCCGGCATACAGCACAGAAGCTCATCATTCGAGGTGCGCTTGGTGCCGTTTTTCTCGAAACCGGTCAAATTTTCGAAAAAAATCATAAGAACCATTCTTGTAGAAAATTAACTGAGCTTTAATTTTTAGCGGAACCAAAAATCTCTAACTGCCATATTTTAGGAGATTTGGCTGAAAACCTGTTTTCTTGTCTTTTGGGGCCGTTTTCTCCGCCCTCGCACGCGTTTTCATGCAGAACTTTGTCTCATGCTTAATGAGGTACCTACCAAATACAACTTCCAACCGGAAGATGAAAATAGGGCGTCATTATTGTTAACTTTTTTCCTTTATTTACTGGACTAATAGTAATACCTGTATACAATAAATAATGTGTGTAGCATGTAACATTATTCTAACCTGATAAAATAGTCTGAAGAGTGTAGTAACTTTCTTATCACTTTCAAATCTTCATCTGCAATATTTTTTGTAATGTATTTTTATGTGACCGAAAACGCCGTAGGGAATCTGCTTCGTTCAGAGTCTCAAAATCATTGTTACGCAGACGAATTACTCGTTTTCGGGTTGTTTCATTTTCAAACCTTTCGAGACGTTCTACAAAACTAACTAACAATTAAAAATCTCTCTCGATTCCCTATCAATCAAAATGTCTTCTATACTATATCCAGAAATGTCAAGTTAGGTAATTCCTGAACTGTGTGGGCGTACGGAGCAAAAGATGTCCTAATATTAGTTACTTCCTCGCTCTCTTAGGTATTACTTAGCGCGTGGTGGAACGAAAATTGCAGTCACGAATTTATAAATCCGATATAGATATTTTTTAACTTTAGGAAACAGTAGTTGGTTAAAGCGGACAATAGAGTAAATAGTGAAAAGTGTGAACTATTCGATTAAACAATAAATATTCGGTAACCTGAAATTATTAACAACCACTCATCATTTGTTGTTACTAAAGACACCGTTGAAATTTACTGAAGATTTTTATTGGTACTTATACTTCTTTTCAAAATCCAAGAAACTGACTTGACTTTGAGGCTTGAGATGCAATAAAACCATAAAACTTTTCGGATTTACCATGCAGAGCCGCACTATACCTGATGAAAAAGGAAAAGTAATAAGTGATAATAAGAATGACTCAAAAGTCTTATAAAGTTTTCAGGTAATAATTTATTATCGCAGAATAATAATTATTCTAGCGCTTTATAAGTTTTGAAATAGCTATTTGTATAACAAGGGAGCAAATGCTACTCTTCCTTCCGAGGATAAAGTAATCATTCAAAGGAGAAAAAGGTATTTTATTCACATTTTATACATATGATTTTTCAGCCTCTATCAAATAACAACTCATTTTTAAATGTATTATTTATATCTTCAAATTCGCTTGAATCACTCATTTTTTAAATATTATTTTTTCTACTACCGTGTGTAAAGTACGTACTTTAGACACATTTTCGAGTGCGTAAAACTTTATTTTACGCACTAGTGCGTAAAGAGTTTTACTTTACGCACTAGTGCGTAAAGAAAAATTCCAATATGTATGTAGTTATAGATATCTAGTCTTATAAAAAAATAGGTATAATAAACGGATATTAAATCTAAGTTTTTTTCATAAATTGGAGATAGAAACCTATAGAATTTGGTAAAGTAACCTAATAATTATTGTTAAATAATTATTGAGTACTGGAAATGATACGGAAAATAGGCATAAGTTGGCGGTGAGTGACTGACATTTCTTTGTGAATTGAATCTGACATTTAAAATTTAAATTGAGATCTTCCGACTATACCTAGAGTAAGCAATTGTATTTTATATTTAGGAATTGAATATTTTTAGAAAACTATGATGTTATTTTAGATTAATATAAAAATAAAGATGGATTCCTCTGACGATCTCTCAGTTTACTTGGCAAATACACCACCAAATATATTAGATGTGGCACAGAATGCTGCGAATGATTTACTGCCCCAAAAATCCATGAGTATTTACGAAAAAAATATATCTTATTGGAAATTAATAATAGCGTTAAAGATTCTTCTGAAGAAAAATTTAACTTACTTTACGCACTAGTGCGTAAAGTATGTTTCTTCACGCACTAGTGCGTAAACAAAATTACTATTAAACTTTTGTATTTTAATTAAATATTCGCTAGTAGAAAAAATATTGTATGCAATTCGTGTGTAAAGACCTTTTTTTCGACTCATGTGATTGTCGCAATATTCACATTCGTCAAAAAAAAGGCTACTTTACACACTAGTTACATAAATAACTATTATATTTTGTTGATATATTATAGAGTACCTAACTCAATTTGAAACTTAATCTGTCAATGGACCATAGCATGCCATATAATATTTCTGTCCTAAATTCGAAAACCGGCTGTTAGTCCAGTCATTATATACATTTAAAAGTGAAAATGAACCGAGAAAGCCAAATTTTGGATATCACGTGGGGGGTGGCTAGAAAAGCTTAAGTTCAAATTGTCGACCAAAATAACCTTGTGCAATTTTCACCATCTTGAAAAAACCCTCAAATTCAGTTTTTTCATCATAACTCGGTTCCCCGTTGAGATACGAAATTTTTTATGGAATACTTTTTTGTTGCTCTTTTTGCGATCTACAATTAAGGTCCCATACATTTTTCACGTATCGATCGTCGTTCTCGGTATATCGATCAAAAATATCAAAAATTTGGGGAGAATTTTTTTTTTCGCTATTTACTTTTTTCTGGTGGAAGATATCGAAAAATGTTTGAAATAAAACTTGTAGAGCGTGTCCAGACCTACAAATTCGTTTTTTTATTTCTCATTTCCGACAAAAATTACGACCTCTAGCGCGCCACAAAGTCAGTGAAACTGTGAACTGTGCCCGGTTTTCATTTAGCCGCTCGCTCGATTGTATGCACGCGTCAAAATGGATGGAAAATGGTTCAGGGAATTATTGCAATACAAAAAAATTCATAAATTCAGCCAAATTAGAAATCAAATACATAAAATTTATTGATGAAATAATTTTTATGCAGCAAACATAATGATTACAAGTGGTAATTTTTTTCACACGTTTTTCGTCGTTTGGATGGTCCTGGCTGTTCAAGTTCCTCCTCCGTAGACTCTTTGAGTCGTGAAACCTCTTCAATCGCAGGAAATGATGTTGTGACGGTCAAAAAATCGTAATCATCGTCATCGTCGTTGAATAAAATTTCGACTCTGGCGACATTGTCACATGTCTGTCCACTGCAGTGCAGGCAAATAACGGAGCAATGGATTCCTGCTTTCCTGCAGCCACAAGCAGCTCCACACTTTCCTTTGCATTTACACGAAATAAGTTTCAAAAGTTCAGGTGGAGCGGGTGCGGCTGTGGTGCAAATTGGTTCGAGCCCGTTATTTGTTTGTCGCCAACCCCATTCTTGAGGATCTTTAAAGATTCCGAGCCACGTTTGTACTTGTAAATATGTCCGGAAAACGTGTTGGCGGACTGCATTTTCCGTTGGTGGGAGCAGTGAAAGATTATTCGTCTTGCTTGTCGTCATTGATTTGACATTCTTTGGAACAGCAACAATGGATCGATCGGAACTGGTGACTCGTCGATTGTAATGCTGGTATTTACTGCCGATAAAAGAGAGCACTTTATCCTTCCTTCTGAATGACAAAGACCCGAAATCCGCTCCTATGATTTTATTCATCATTTCGCGACCAATTTCGTATGCACAATGACAATTAATGTTCTCGTTTGCAATAACTCCTGTGCCGATAGACATCAATTCTTTGGAAAAGGATTATGACCTGCGAACCACATGTCCAATTTCTCAACGTCACAATTGTCTCGAGAAATCTGCGAGGGTCTCATGTCGACGAATTTGTAGGTCTGGACACGCTCTACAAGTTTTATTTCAAACATTTTTCGATATCTTTCACCAGAAAAAAGTAAATAGCGAAAAAAAAAATTTTCCCCAAATTTTTGATATTTTTGATCGATATCTCGAAAACGACGATCGATACGTGAAAGATGCACGCAACCTTAATTGTAGATCGCGAGAAGAGCAACAAAAAAGTATTCCATAAAAAATTTCGTATCTCAACGGGGAACCGAGTTATGATGAAAGAACTGAATTTAAGGGTTTTTTCCAGATGGCGGAAATTGCACAAGGTTATTTTGGTCGACAATTTGAACTTAAGCTTTTCTTGCCATCCCCCACGTAATATCCAAAATTTGGCTTTCTCGGTTCATTTTCATTTATTTCCCGATTTTTCCGACGTAATGACTGGACTATGTATCTATGGATTGAAGTCAAATTGTTAATGTGAAAATCGTTAAATTAAAATAACAATTTACTGATTTCCACCATCTTGCAAAATACAGGATGTTCTATAAATCAACGGTAAAATTTATACTTATGTAATATTATATAGTATAGGTCGTCAATGCCGTATACGTTATTTCATTGATGAAGCACCATGACGTCACTTTCACTCTTCCTCCCTAGGGAGTAAAAGTACGACTTTGCTTCCTACAATGAGGCCAGGAAATGTATACTTTGGATAGAGGCAGGCGGAAAAATATTTTTCAAAGACAGTGACCGTTCAACTAAGAAGTAACAACTATTTCCCGGGGTATAGGCCCCGACGGATATTGAATTACACTTCAAAGTCAAACGGGGTTGGTATATCTACAAGATATTTAACAACAACCATTCTGGTTTGCAATCGGAAGGGACAACATAACTTGTAGACCGGTTTCAGCGTATTTGCGCCTCATCAGTACAAGGTATATGTTCTCCGTCCGCAAGCTCTAATGAAGAAGACACCAAAGTCACAATCAATTCATGTCTTTCAGTAACGGAAGTATATGAGTTGCGACAATAGCAAACCAAAATTCGAAAAATCTAACAAAAAAGCCACGTAGGTTTAAAGCAATAGTTTCCTGTAATATTGTCGTATTTGATTAAGCGCGTTTTATTAAATACGACAATTCAGAAAACTGTATATATTCCATATATAATTCATTATTCTCCAACAAAATAAATAAGACCCTGTGATGGGGGTAATACTTTTTTGGCTTTATTGCATGTCATTAGCGCATGTCAGGTGAGGTCAGTTTCTTAGATTTCTTAGAACTATACATGTATTGGACTGTGACGAATATCATGCCGCCCCAAATTTTAAGGCACTACTTTCATTATGTATTTGAGCAGTGATAACCGAGGTGATAACTTTCTAGATAAAGTGAAATCATAAAAGCAGAAGTATTTAATGAAAAGGATGTATTTGAAAGGATAGGGGACAAAAAAGTTTTGATAAGTTACCTGCAAGGAAAATTCTCTAATTTTTGTATAAACATTTTTGTTTTCCACGTCGTTCTCGCTATGTTTGCTTAACTTTGGAGTGTAATACCTAAAAAAAACTTGACATTAATTTCGACAAAAGCTTTAAGTCTATTTCTTCCCAGGGCCGGATGCTCCCGTGTTTCATTTTCCGTCCGTCGTGCGCATGACGTAACGTAAGACCTTTTTTGTATTGCTAAGATAGCAGTTTTGAATGTTTTCCTCTATTTACGCGTCTATTTAATTAGTTACAAAAAAACTGTAGAGACGAAGTATCTTCCAAATGAGCTGTTCTATCCCCTGAAGACATAAAAGTTTCGAAATTTGAAATACTTATCACTCAAAACTCTTTTTTTTACTGTGAAATTTCTCTTCGAAGTATTAAAACGCGATTTTCATGAAAACGGTACAGGATAGAGTAAACTGATAAAGGAACTAATTTGTAGAACACAAAATTTACTAGAACACTAGTCTAGGAGGGGAATGCGAGATTAAATTAAAACGCGAAAACATTTTATAAACAGTGGACTTTTATTTTTGCGAAATGGTAAATACTGGATTCCAAGATCAAATTTGATTTCCTACATATCAGGTATTCTACATTTTATTAATATTTAATAATTAACAACTCACTTATTCTTTTTCTCATTTGTTGGGAATTAAACCACAATATATTTTTGTATTTTTTATTTCAACGCTTTTGTATTTTTTTTTTCGACGTTTCGGTAGCGTTCCAGCTACCATTGTCAAGATGAATTAGATTTTTAAACAATTTTTGGTCCTTATCAGACACAACTAGACAATCAATAATATTTTGAACTTTGTAGTCAAATTTTATTAAGGTTCATTCACAGTAAATCATACCTATCTCTGGTAAATTGTGAAATAAAATATTTTATTGTACGACATTCTAACAATAGTATAGTCTACTAGGAATGGGATCCAGTGGTGCACGTTCCAGGAACGGTTTCATTGGAATTGTGCTTGTTTGCTTATTTCGTAAATGCTGTTAATAAAGCGCGTGTGTTGTTACTTTTTTGTGTATGTATAATTATTTTTGTTTTCAAAATATTTATAAAAGCACTTTCTTTGATTTTTAGTCTTTTACTATTGGGCTTTTTTAATATTATTTTCGCCGAATCCCATTGAATTATTATATTACTTTTCGAATCCTTGTGCGAATTGCACCCAAACACAGAACAATGCATGTTTAAAAGTCTTTATCGTCCATAAATGTCCACAAAATACACCAAAAGGTCTTCAAACTGATCAGAGCTCACTAAAAATCATCAAAAACACGAAAACTCTTGGGAAATAACATAGGTAAACAACCATTTCAGGTCTTGAGTGACGTCAAGCGTCTTATTAACGACCGCCCTCTCATGCACAACATCTTATCTTCGGTGTGTTTATATCATGATTTCTTCCTACTTGTTCATACTCGAAAAAAAAAGTTCAATTCAAAATTGTGATGAATTTGATAACAGCTTTTTCGAACGAATGAAGGTAAACAGAAACCTTTTAATTTATTTCGAGCATAGACAATGCAATTTCAACCTTCTAGTTCGTCAAATTCATATAACTGGAGATAATTTCATAGATCGAAAATATTTTTCTAATTCTTACAACCTACTTCAAGAAATAGTGAAAGAAATAATGTTTTATTGATTCCAAAAATGACAAAAAAATTATAAAAAAGTTAGTTATACATTGAAATCACTTTTAACTAAAAGCAGAGTAATGAAACATACCAATTATTAATGGAGGAGAATCCAGAGTGGTTGGGAAATTTTGAAAAATCTTCTTTACTAGTCAAATGTAGAAAATATTGAACAAACAACAAGAATATCTTGAAGCCGTTTTTATCTAATGAAAAAATAATACACATTTACATATTATTATTTCCCTCACATTATAAGCGCAGGAAAAACTTTTAAAACTTTTTATCTCCGAACAGAACCATTAAATTTTCCAAAAAGGTGGGTCATTAGGTACCATTAAAGGAAAATAGGCAAATTCAAAATTACAAATTTTATATAAAAAACTTATAATTAATATATAGTAAGTAAAATCACTCACCAAAAATAAGTAAAATCAATTTCTTTTTTTCTATTTTCGAAAAGTTGCATCAGTATGCCGCTGGCGGCCATAAATAATACTGTTTGTTGCACTGTTGATAATCTTAAGGCGTTCACACACGATTCCAGAAACTAAAAATGGATGAACTTTGATTAGAATTTCATACAAAAGATTATTTTTCAACAACGCGCTTTGCTACACAAATTTTTATACGCAAAGCAGGCCTTTTCTTAATTCTTTTGATAACCGTTGGATACGTAATGCGAAAAGTACACCCTATGTCAAACAAAGCTACCTATGACCTGTCAACTTTTTTTGACAATTCAACCTAATAGTGAATTTTTTATTGGTGTACAATTTTCAAATTTGAACTAAGAGTAAGTGAACTATTTACTTCATTATTAATTTCAATTTTTAAATTATAAAAACATTAACCTATTGAGCATTATTTTATGAATCATGAACCAAGACCAAAATAATTTATCTTATGTGTTTTCCAATTTGAACATTGAAAATACTCCTAAGATAGTATCGAAAAGGCTCGAACTGCAACCGAAAATTTGTTACCTGAGCTTCAATGAAAAATTGTTCAAATTTTAGAATTAATCATACATTCAACAGATTTCTCTATTTATTTTCATATTGTAAGTTCTTTGTGATCAAAGTTTGAATAAAATAAGTGAATAAATTACTGTATTTCTTTCATTAATAAATGTGGTTACAGAAAAAATATTGTGTACAGCCTGTTCGCAAATCACTTTTCCCACTCGCTAGATTTGCGGAACTCGCCTTACGCTCATACTACAAACTTCTGCGCTCGTGAGAAAAGTGACGCTTTGCGCACTAGGTTTAAAAACTACTATTCCAAACTGAACTTCAAGACAGAATTGAGTTAATCAAACTTGAAGAAGCACATTTGTAATAGGAAATTGCCAGAAGATTATTTGAAATGATTTATTAATATAATCCGCACCGGTTGAAGGAAACTCACTATCAAACTGGATGGATTACCACTGCCGGTGGTTGAACAGGTGAAGTATCTAGGAGTGATCCTTGATAAATCACTGACATGGAAGGCTCATCTTGATAGTCGCCTAAGCAAGGTGACAAACACGTATTGGGCCTGTAGGAGAGCCATTGGTCCGAGGTGGGGACTGACCCCCAAAACGATCGTATGATTCTATAGAGTGATTATGCTGCCTATGCTCACATATGCGACACTGGTCTGGTGGCCGAGGGTAACCTTGGTCAGCAACTTGATCGCAACTGGCACGCCTTCAAAAGGGGGGTCAGTTTGGGGGCAACTGGCTGCATGAGAACTACACCAACTGTTGCGATGCAGGTGATCCTTGGTCTTCGGCCTCTTCACCATGTGATCGAGGCTTAGGCGGGGAGGGCTTTCCTGCGCTTGAAACGGCTGGGATACGTGCGA
>CAJUYG010005229.1:0-14404 GCA_910591675.1 Galerucella calmariensis | reverse complement strand
TGCGAATAGTACACAGATATCAAGAATTTGATACAGTGGAAAACAGACCACGTAGTGGACGTCCTCGAGTGTCTAGCGAAAGGGAGACACCGCTCAGCTTCAGCTTCAGCTCTTCGGAGTCATTTTCAGGGTACCTTTCGCCGTGTTATATCGACACCTACAATTCGAAGACGACTCCATAATGCAAATTTACGTGCTAGAAGACCATTAAGGGTCCCCACTCTACTTCCACGACATCGTGCAGCACGTCTTCAGTGGGCGCGAGAGCACAGGGGTTGGCTTTTGCAACAGTGGAGGTGGGTGTTATTTACAGACGAAACCAGAATTGAACTGATGAGTGATGACAATCGGCAAAGAGTATGGAGAGAACCAGGTCGTCAACAGCGACTTAATTTCGTCCGCGAAGTTGCTCCCTACCAAGGGGGTACCGTAATGTTTTGGGGGGGAATAATGTTTAACCGCCGTACCGCATTAATTCGACTTCCACAGAATATGACCAGCCAAATTTACGTCGATCAAGTTATTACACCCATTATCTATCCCATACGAAACGAATTAGGCGAAAATTTTGTGTTTATGGACGACAACGCCCGACCACATCGCGCAAGAAGGGTTCGGATTCACTTGAAGCAGGACATATCAATAGATTGAATTGGCCAGCCAACTCGCCTGATATGAATCCTATTGAGAACATGTGGGATTACATTGCTAGAGCCATTCACAATCGAATCAACCCACCCCAGACTGCAGATGAGTTAGTCATAGCGGCGGTAGAGGAATGGAACAATATTCCATTATTCCATTTTTTTGATTCAATACATTTTGTCAACAAATTCACACATTAGTTTGTTTTTAATTTTCTAAGTATCCCAGTTTGTGGAAAATACTCTCCTTTCACAAAAAATAAATTCAGAAAACAATATACTATTTTAAATATATTTTGTTTTTCTATCAAAATATTTCTTAAACAAAACTATGTGGGGGTCCAAGACTTTTGACGTTGTGTGTATTTCAATTTTATACAGGGTGCGGTAGATAAACCGTCTCTTTCAAAGATCTCAACTATTGAAAGTGTGCAACCGTGCTTCTTAAAAATGCACGTAAATTATATGAATGGTTGACGTGGCGAGTCCGATAAAGAAATTTTCACACATGAATTGATGCTGGCCTATCACTGGTAGGAAATCCTGAAAATCCATTTTTTCTAGTAGGATGCGGAAAAGTCCACTTTTCCGCACTCTTCAGTGCGGAAAGAACCACTTTTCCGCACTAGTGTGAAAAGTAAATTTGTTAAGTTCTCGGGGAGTATACTGATATTTGAATATTCAAAAAATATATTTGTATAGTTGTAGTTTACCAAATGGCTGAAAAATTGAGAAATTTATTAGAATTTAAATTTAAATTTAAAGAAAAGTATTCCCAAATAATTCTTTAATGGCCCTGGTATAAACCTCATCATATGAATTTGTTGATATGTATTTAATAATAAATGTGACTATAAGATATGGGTTCTTTTCCGCATGCTAGAAGAAAAAATAGTGTACCTAACACGTGCGTAAAGTGACTTTTCCGCACGCGATTGCTGCAATAAGGGACGGAAAAGTATCACTTCCCGCACTAGTTAGGTAATAGTTATTTACGTAACTACACTTACCGACTTAAAATTCGATCCATTCAAAACAATGATTTATTCAAAAATGCAATAACTTTCAAATGGGGAGGCTGATTTATTTGAATTTTTTCGAAACTTTTAGATAAAATACTGTAGTTTCAAGGTTATTATTCGGACATCTAAAAGTAATTTAGTACTCGCCGCATATACAGAGGAGAAGAGAAAACAATTTTTTCCTCTACTTTTGACACACCCTGTAGGTTAATTCTGCGAGTAGATCTGCACACAATTAACTTTATCAAGAAGACTGAATTGTTCCCAGCATTTTGTTTTTTTATTTACCCCAATATCTTAATTTGTTTGTGAAATATGACGGTTTAAAGAAAATGCAACATTTTAGAAATGGTCATAATTTAAATGACGGTAGAGAATAAACTACAAAATAAGCAGAGTGCTGTGGCCAACTCACAATATGACAACTGTCAAATATTCGTTACTTGGCAATTGCAGTTTAATTATCAGTATTTAATTTAACATCATGGTTTTAACACCTACTGATGCAGCAGTATTAGGCTTCTAGAATATTGGGTGTTACAAGGTGTAGCGTCCAGAGAGCTGTACAACGTTTCAATGAAACTGTAGTTTTTCGAGACGAAGAGGATCTGCCAGACGACGTTCTACAAATGTTCGAGATGATCGTTTTGTAACATCAAACGTTTTGCGAGAAAGAAATACTACTGCTGTCATGGCTCGAAATCGTTTGGAAGAAGTACGCCAAGTAGCTGTTAACGAAATAACGATTCGAAGGCGATTACGAGAACATGGATTACGCTCCAGAAGACCTGCAACTGGTCCGGAGTTACTTAGGAATCACAGATTTGAGCATCAACATGTCGATGACTGGAGTAAGATTTTATTTTCTGACGAGTCAAGGTTTTGTTTACGTTCTCCAGCCGTGAAAGAATATACCGAAGAAGAGGCGAAATGTTTGACCAAGCAAATTTTTCCACAATACTCAGTTATGGAGGAGGATCGGTAATGGTTTGGGGCGGCATAAGCATGGAAGCTCGAACTGATTTAGTCATTGTTGGCGGCGGAGCCATGACATCTAACCGATATATTCGTGATGTGCTAGATCCACATGTAATTCCATTTGCACCGTTTATAGGAAGCGAATTCATGTTTATGCACGACAACGCTTGACCACATATTGCGAGGATTGTATCTCAATATTTCAACGAAACAGTAATTCAAAGGATGAACTGGCCATCACGTAGCCCAGACCTTAATCCAATTGAACACGTCTGGGATATGATGGGAAGACGAGTTCGTAACCGAGTTCCTTCTCCAAGTAATTAAAATTTTTTGAGAGATGCTTTGGTTCAAGAATGGGATCAGATTGACCAGATGGAGATTCGACATCTAATAGAGGGTATGCCACGACGCATTGAGGCAGTTATTTGCGCGCGTGGGGGAAATACCCGTTATTGATTATTAGTTTATTTGTTGTTTGATTTGCTTATAAAATTATGTATTACTCTACTAAAACTGAATAGAAAAATTAGGAATGTTGCATTTTCTTTAAACAGTCACATTTCACAAACAAATTAAGATATTGGGGTAAATAAAAAAGCAAAATGCTGGAAACAATTCAGTCTTCTTGATAAAGTTAATTGTGTGCAGATCTACTAGCAGAATTAACCTACAGGGTGTGTCAAAAGTAGAGGAAAAAATTGTTCTCTTTTCCCCCCTGTATATCCAGCGAGTACTGAATTACTTTCAGATGTCCGAATAATACCCTCAAAACTACAGTATTTTATCTAAAAGCTGCTAAAAAATTTAAACAAATCAGCTTCCGCATTTGAAAGTAAGAGCATTTTTAAATAAATCATTATTTTGAATGGATCGAATTTTAAGTCGGTAAGTGTAGTTATGAAAAGAACGATATTGTTCAACAAGCGTAATATTTGCCAAAACGAGCGCCAGCGAGTTTTGCAAATTACGCGAGTTGAACAATGTCGCTCTCTTCATAACGTGTTTACGTACAACGTTTTATCTAACTCCGCGCATTTATAACATTTAATAAAATCTTCAATTACAATGGTAATATTAAAGTGGATTCAAATGGTGTTAGAAGTATTGTTATACTAGTATTAACCCAGAAAATTGGATTACTTTAAATAGTTGTGTCCTCAATAATGTTGTTTAAATGTTTATAAATCTTAAAATATTATTGAATTAAAATAATAAGGTAATTGTCAGTTTAAATAATTATATAATTGTCAGTTTTGACAGTACCTAATTAATAAATTATTCTTTGAAACTTGAACAGTTACGTAAAGTTTTTACATAACTACTTTTCATAACTGATATATGAAGGTTATGAAAATTTAGACGTTACCTAACGTCAAGGAGTGACTTAAAGTGTCACATTTCATAGCGGAATTAGATAAGCTACTATATTCCACTACCAAAAAAACAGCATCATATATAGTTTACAAGGAAATTTTAATCCACTAAACTTTCGTGGTTTATGTGTCCAAAAATAAAAATTCTTTAGGTAAGATTACAACATTACCTGGCCCAGCTGAGCCGCCGCTGAGAATTGGTGTAGCAAACAATTTTAGAGTAAGGAATTGTGAGCAAAATTTTGAATATTGTCAAACGGGAACATGTTTTAAAAAAAAGAAGATTGTCTCTGACAGTATTATATACCTTCTTACGTTTAAAACTTTAATAGGTGCAGTACCTTGAATTGTCTTTGTTTATCGTCATCTTGAATACTTTAAAGGTCTCAGTGGTTTGCAGAAAACCCTCAGACTTCTGTTTGAGCAAAATTACCTGTAATTTGTATAAACGATTCCAAACTTTTTTCTGCATCGAATGATTTATTGATAATTTACGTCAGATATATCGATTTTGATGATATATTAGGATGGCATTAGTCACTTATTGGAAAACTTTGGGTATTACATTTCACTCCACTTTTTCTTTGTTACTATCACTTTGGGTTAACTAATTTCTTCCTATTCACAAACTTTGCTTATCGTTTTTGAATATTTTTCTTGTTGTTCATTTACATTTTAAATTGCTTAGCACTTATTTACATTTTTCTACATTCTTCCATCAAAAATGAATCCTTCTTGTTTATTTTTTTGAATTGTTGTATTATGTAAGTTCCTCTTCATCCCATAAAAGTATAAACTTTTAATAAAATACCAAATTCACTTCGTTTGGTTGTTTCATACTAGGTACCAGTATTCTTCCAGGCAGCTTATTTAACTCATGTTTTCATATTCTCTTGAATCTGGATAGTTTTTATCGTTTCTTTTCTACCAAATAGCGTTCATTACAAATTATAACATATTGGGAAAGGTCACTGAAAAATAAGTTCAAATGCACTTTTATTTTTCTCAAATTCGCTCTGGTTTAATAGGAAAATGGATAGTTACGTTTAAAAAAGTCGAACTCATTTTCATACCACTTTTGAATACTTTCAATATCGTAACGAATAGCCAGCTGGGTAAGGGCACGGGAATTTAGAAACTTAAACCTGAAGTATGGCGGTTCGATTCGCCGCTGTGTTTTTTTTTAGTTCTATCTTCACAATTTTTGTCTAAATAACATTAAATTCAAAATAAAGCAAAGTTATTTGTTTCAAAAATCTATTTATTAGATTAAATGCTATTGTTCTCCGTTTGCTGCTAAACTGTGTCCCAAACGATCATAAAAGTTCCGCCGTACATTATTAATAAATAAATTTTGGAAACAAATAACTTCGCTTTATTTTAAATTTAATGTTTTTTAGACAAAAGTTGTGAGAAAGAACTACAAATAAACAAACAAATTTCACCACAGCGGCAAATCTAACAGACATACTTCAGGTTAAACTTTCTAAATTCTCGTGCCCTCACCCTGCTGGCTATTCGTTACGAGATTGAAAGTATTCAAAAGTGGTATGAAAATAGCATTCGACTTTTTTGAACAAAACTATCCATTTTTCCATCAAACCAGAGCAAATTTAAGTGAATTGTGCTTATTTTTTAAGTACCTTTCCAAATGTTATTATTTTTTATGTACGTTATTTGGTAAAAAAGTTATCTCGCGTTTGACATTTTTGTACAGGAATCCCTATGGCATATTATAAATAACACAGTGTATGTATATTCCAGTTGAGAAAACACGCTCTAGTATTTCAACTCAACCCGCAATTAAATTCCAGATTATACTCTCCAACATTTATTTTCGACATGTAAGCGTGTAAAAACGTTCACAATTTTGAAGTTTCACAAAAAAAATCTTCATACCACAACGCGTATACATTCGTTATTTGAAAAAAAACATAATATTCATCGTTACACAAAGGGGTAACAAAGCATGTAAAAATATAGATGCCGGCAAAACATTTTGATGTTATCATGTCGCTCATGAATGTTTGTTGTTTTTGGACCATTTAATTCCGGAAGTGACAGCTTAACAATTTAAACTCGTATTTATCAACAGGGATGTACTCTATGTCAACAAATAAACACCAGCCTAAGCTATTACAAATTTCACTAGTATTACAAATTAGCTGTTCCAACAGAGGAGTTGCGGAATTGTTTCAGATTCACCCAAATACGCGCCTCTGCAAAAAAAATTCCTAAACGCATCTATGATTTTTTGTTGGAACGAACCTTATAAAAGATGTGGAAGGGTACAAATAAGTAGAGCTTTGCAACAAAAAATTCGCAATATCTCTTACAACAATAGTACATTGTTTACCGGGTAGGAAAAGCTTAACATTCCTGGACGACTGTGAAGATTGCTAAGTCGAGGCGCAAGCCGAGACTTAGCAACACAGAGTCCAGGAATGTGGCTTTTCCTACGAGGTAAACATACTATTTTTCCGCAAATCGTTCAAAATTCGACAGATATTGATTGATTTAAAAAAAAAACGCGATAATTTTATTCCCAAATAAATGGTGCTTTGAAATTCCTAATAAAATTACTTGGGTTACTATGGAAACGTATTGAGGTTGAATTGTCGAACTTGACGCTTATAAATTTAATTGCTGGTGTTCTCGAAAGTAAAATGATAAGTGATGATGAAATTTCCATTCCTGGGACTCCTCCAGAGCTGGTTGAGGCAGTGAATACTGCTTCATTAGAATTATTGCCAAAGAAATCAAGAGAAAAGTACGAAAATGCATACAGACGTTTTATGGATTATCGCATGAGTAAAAATACGAGTTCTTTCTCAGAAAATGTTGTAATGGCATACTTCCTAGACCTTTGTTTAAAGATGAAATCTTCAACATTATGGGCCAATTATTCAATTCTGAAGTCAACCCTTGCACTTAAACACAATGTAGATATATCTACATACTCAAAACTTCGTTCTTTATTGAAACGGCAAGCTCAAGGTTATAGGGCAAAGAAATCTAAGATTTTAACGAAGGAAGAAATTGAAAAATTTATCCAGGAAGCTCCAGATAAAGAAAATTTAATTATTAAGGTAATTTACAAGGTTTTGATTTCTATTTAGATTATAGCTTTATTTATTTTTTAGGTGGCTGTAATATTTGGTATTTCTGGGGCCTGTAGAATGGATGAGTTAGTCCGAATGACTGTACACGATATAGAAGACTTAGAATCTAAGCTTTTAATCAGCATACCTGATTCGAAAACCAACAAACCAAGATCATTTGTAATTAATCAGATCTACTTGAATGTTTATCGAAAGTATGTTTCGTTAAGACCAGAAAATATGAACAGTGACCGATTTTTCTTTAAATATCAAAGCGGAAAGGGTTGTAGACAAGTGGTAGGAATTCATCAATTTAGAAAAATGCCCAAAATAGTTGCTACTTATTTGAACTTGGTAAATACGACAGAATATACTGGTCACTGCTTTCGTCGGTCTTCTGCAACAATATTGGTTGACTCTGGTGCCGACATAACTAGTTTAAAGAGGCATGGCGGATGGAAGTCATCAAACGTTGCTGAAGGATATATCGAAGAATCGCTTAACAATAAGGTTGAGGTGGCAAATAAAATTTTCACAGTACAAAATATTCAACAAAATGACCCTACCACCCTGCATGTTGTCCAAAATGTTTCTCATAGTTCTAAGAGTCTTCCTCCAATGTTCAATAATTGTACTAACTGTCAAATTACTGTAAATATAACAAATTGATCTTAAAAATGTATTCAGCAATGACTTGATGTTTTCAAAATATAAATTAATTCCTTATAAGCAATGTGTTTTCAATCATTTATGTAGAACACTAACAACTGTACGGAAGTATCATTTCCTTACAGTAAGGAAATGACATTTCCTTACAGTAAGGAAGTCCTGACTTTTTCTTCAAGAAATTTTGACAGGAATGTCAAAATTTCTTAGCGATTTGCGGAAAAATTTATTTTTTACTGCAAAAGTCATAATTTTCTCTGAAAATATACATTAAACACTTTGCGTTACAGACACTACTGCCCCAGGAGCAGTCGCGAGACAGAATGTCAGCGACAACGCGCAGCAACACTTACCAGCGGTCGCAGTTTTCGAACGATCTCTTTTTTTGCACCAATCTCCTTTGCCACTGGCAGAGCCAACAGGCTAGCTTCATTGAATTCCATTCATTAGTATAGTTCCTATCGCTGACACCGATCTCAGTCGCATGCGATTCTTTAAAACGATTCTGAAAGCGAGGGGGGACCCGTACCGTTGCGTCACCGTAAGAGTGAGAGTGACTTTATGCTTTCGCTTAAATTTTGTCCATATGCTGTAAGAAAGCGGTTAGTATACAATATGTTTAGCGACGAAGAGGGCCTGCTTTGTACATTTATACATTTTTATATTTGTACAGCCATGCTGTAAACCACGCAGCATACGCTTAGGCCGGCGACACATTTGCGGTTGTAACCGCGCGGTCACAACCACTATAACGTTCACACATACAAGCATACACCTTGTCATACCGAGTCCGTCAGTTCAATAATCAACTTGGATTTGGTAGAAACGGTTGGTATAATTTATGCTCAAATTAAGAAATCGAAGTGAAAAAGGAAGTACTGGGTCCATCCTTTACACAAAACGCGCTTGACGAATGGTCAATTTCATTGTCTTTTTCTACGGTTGAGAGATCTTTGTATTCCTTGCCGGTAACATCCCACAAGCACGTCTTACTTTGCACCAGAACAATAAATTTTTCGGCATCGAAGACGTCCATGTTCAAAACTCGACTGGCTAGGTTTGAGGCTGCGCGGTTAATGTGAACAGTCAGGCAAGTAACAACATGTTGCATTTCGGACGGACAGCCGCGCGAGATTGCCGCGCGGCAAGATGCGGTTGCAAAAGCGGTTGCTGCCGCTTGGCCGCTAGTGTGGCACCATTTCATAAGCAACCATGTATTTTACAGAACAGCGGTTGTGACCGCGCGGTTGCAACCGCAACCGCAAATGTGTCGCCGGCCTAAGACAGTACGAAAGGAGACGAGGCAAGAACGTTTCTCTACGAATACATGCCGATTACGCTTTATCGACAGGTCCCAATATGTTAGAAAATTACAATCAGCATATCGATTGTTTGTTTTTGCGACTCATCCAGGCATAGGGAAAACGTAACATGTTGCCAACTTGATTGACAGTAACAGCAATGTCAGAGCGGAGCAGCCAATGGAAATTTTGGGTTGGTGCACAAAACTTGTAAATAAAGCAGTTCTAATTTATGCGACCGACGCGCCCAACGAAAAAAAAAACGCCAAGTTGCATTCAACTTTTTCGAGTTGCAGCGTCAACTCGCATCGTGGAAATGGAGTTTATGCAATTAAGTGACATGCATTCGGAACGCGATGACACTGTCGCTTGCCTTAATAGGCCCGGAATGTTACCATGTGATCAAGTCTTTGAAATATAAGCGTTTAATTCAATTCATTACAGAAACGTTTTTTGTGGAGCTTATTTTTTCAGAGGTCATAACAAACTGTTTGTTATTACGTACAGTTCTGATTGAACGTTGAAAATAAATCATTGGCAGTTACATGTTATTCTGAATGAACATTTGGCATAAACGAACAATTTATAGCATGTGTGTAATTCGTGTTACGATCCTGTAAATCGGTCAACTGCGGTCGGTTTTGTATGTGTTTTTTTTTTCGAACGATTCAGTTTGAAAGTACGTAACGCTGAAATTTGACAAGACAATAGAAGCTCCAACTTTTGCTTGTTAAAAAAAACTAATTTATCATTGTCCTCGAAATCCATTTCCAATTTGAATTTTTGTTGTTGTTACTGTCGATATTGATAAAGTGTTTGTTTTATGTTCGTATTGAAACACAGTTGAAGCTATTCTATCATAACGTTTGCTGTTATTTCAAATTTAATGCGTATTATTATTGAAGTGGGATTGGAAGAGTTTTGAAATGCAATTCAATTAGTTTAAACATCATTCATCAATAAAGTCCAAACCATAAAGCTATACTGTATATGACGTGTAGGTATCTATGTATTTTCAGTAGTAATACCCTTAGTGTCTTGATAATACCGAGATAATTTTATCATAGAGAATGCTGAAAGCGTGTTGCTTGATAATATCTTTGAGCAACACGCTTGAAGGATTCTCTACGACAAAATTTTGAGTATTTATCAAGACCCGAGGAGTATTCGATAAGATAATTTTTTACTTTGTAGATATCAAAAAATTGATTGTCAATCTGACGTTCAATAATTTTTAATACAAACTTTATTAGTTTTAATCAAATATTATTCATTTTTATTTAAAACTACAGTTGTGAAAAGTAAAATTGGTAAATTAATTGAATCGTTAGATGCAATACCAAATCTTTGCGACATTTTTAGTCCAGTTGTTAGTTTGACGTTTAATTAATTTTTAATAAAAAATAAACATTACATAAACAATAAATATTTTCGTTGTAATACAGCGGTGATTGGATGAAATTTGACACATGACTTGAAATTAAGTAATTTGATTGGTTACTATATTCAGTAAAAAATTATCAGTAAAATGCTCTGTATAGAAAAGCTAAATGTAGTTAATTGCTATTATGTATGCCAGTTATTTATCAGTTTTTATCTATAAATGTCATGTAACGGGTACGATTTGACACTCTTTTCAGTGACATAATGAAGTATATTGCCGCACTAGTGCGATGATAATAATCTAGAATAGTTATTTTCCTAACAAGTGCGGAAAGTGATACTTTCCCGCACGCGACTGCAGTTGACCCGAACGACGCGGAGCGGAGTTCGGGCAAGCAGTCAAGGGCGGGAAAGACACTTCACGCATGAGTAAGGAACATTATTTTTTTCTACGACCGTATATACTTAAAAGTATACCAACCCATTTTCCAAAATTTATTTATTTCAACATACATATACAAAACTTTAACCAAAAACTATTAATTATTATAAATATTAATATTAAAAACACATTTTGTTGCATTCTGTAAATTACTTAAAATTGCCGGTCCAGTGGAGTTATTTGGTGTTAACTGGTAAGTAGATGACGTCGAGGAGGATGGCATCGGTTGCAGGTTACATAAAGATGGCGATGAAGGTGACGGCAACGGTTTTAAGTCATTTGTAGATGAAAGAATTTTATTTGATATATTATTTTTGATTTGATTATGTCAAAATATCTTCATTATTTAATATCTTCAAAAAATTTAAAATGCAACAAAAAGCTAGAAAAGGATGTAGATTTTATTTGATGGACTATGTCCAGATAGAAAAAATAATAACCAGTACACTACAAATGAACCTAGGAACAAAAAAGCCCCAAAAGAATAGTGATTGGTTCGATGGTGAAAGCAAAAGAATATTAGAGCAGAGAAATGTAGCTAGGATGAACTTATTAACACAAAATACAGAAAACAATAGGAAACTATACGACGAAGCGAGAAGAAAAGCTAAACAAGTGTGTAGACAGAAAAAAAGGGATTATATGGGAGAAAAATTACAAGCTATTGAAGACCACTACAAAAATAAAGAAATAAGAAACTTCTACCAGGACGTGAAACGATCACAGGAAATGGGGTATAAACAAATCCAAGGTTGTAGGAGTAAAGAAGGACAAATAATAGGAGATCCACAAGAACGGCTGAACAGATGGGCAGAACACTTCAATGAGTTACTAAATGACATGGACGAACAAACTGAAGTAGAAACTGAAAATGAAGTAGAAACTGAAAATGAAGTAGTCTACACGGAAAACGGAGAAGAAGGAGAACCTACCAAAAACGAAATAATGGAGGAAATTGAAAACTTAAAGAATAATAAGAGTGGCGGTGAAAATGGAATAACAGCAGAGGTTTTGAAACAAGGAGGAGCAGTATTACAACAACGAATTAGCAGTTTAATAAGAAAAGTATGGGCAAAAGAACAGCTACCTGAACAATGGCACAACGCCATTATCTGTCCGATATACAAAAAGGGGGATAGAACCCAGTGTAAAAACTATAGGGGCATAACACTTTTAGACGTGACTTATAAAGTTCTGGCAAGAATTATTCGTAACAGACTTAAGCCAATTTACAACAAAGAAATCGGAGAATACCAAGGAGGTTTTAGACAAGGAAGAGGAACATCAGACCAGATATTTACACTAAAAATGATACAGCATAACAGCTACGAACAAAACCTGGGATTGCACTTATTGTTTATAGATTTCCGTCAGGCCTATGACGCAGTGTTAAGAACGAAGTTGTATGATGTACTGCGCAACCTTGGAGTTTCCCAGAAATTAATAAAATTAATAAAGTTGACCTTGGAACAAACATCAATGAAAGTATTAATAGAAGGAAAAGTATCCAAAAATTTCACCACTAAGAGGGGATTGAAGCAAGGAGACCCCCTCTCCACAGTTTTATTCAACCTTGTATTGGAATGGATCTTAAGGAAAAGTCAAATTCAGAGTCGAGGAATGATATTTCATTGCAAGCATCAGGTAATTGCGTATGCAGATGATGTCACGCTGATTGCAAGATCAAAAAAAGAGTTGGAACTGCTCTTCGGAAAATTGGAGGGTACAGCTAGAGCATTCGGGCTGCATATAAATACAGAGAAGACGAAGTATATGGAAATGAGGCAAGATCCAAATGAGTTAACCAGAGAAACTTTGTTCAGGACAAGACACAGAATATATACCTTTGAAAAAGTGGATAAATTTGACTATTTAGGAGTACTAATCACTAACAAAAGTGATGAAACTCTTGAAATAGAAAAAAGATTATCCAAAGGAAGTAGATCACTTGGGGCACTAAATCACCTATTGAAGTCAAAACAAATATCAAAAAAAGCTAAAATAAGAGTATATAGAACGATTATACGACCGACGGCACTCTACGGATGCGAATCGTGGATTCTAACAAAAAAAAATGAAACAAAGATTGAAATATGGGAAAGAAAAGTACTGAGGAAGATACTAGGAGGTAAAAGATTGGAAGATGGGACATGGAGGAGGCTAACGAATAAAGAAATAAAGGTATCGTATGGATACCCTGATATAATTCATTATATAAAGGCACAAAGAGCCAGGTGGTTGGGACATATATGCAGAATGCCTAAAGGTAGACACACTAGTAAAGCGATCCTTGAAGGAGAAGGAGGTAAAAAACGAAGAGGCAGACCGAGGAAGAAATGGGTGGAGACGGTAGTAGAGGACATAAAGGAAAAGGGGATAGAAGATTGGAGAAGAGTTGCGGAAGATAGGAAAAGGTGGAAAGCCCTAGTAAGAAAATTAGAGGAAGATGAAGAAACCTAATTCAAAAAATGTATACAATTGGTATACCTATGTAATTAATAAGTCATGGGCCTCTAAGGCCTGTAGAACTGTAATATATATATATATGTCGTAAATATTTATTCACCTGTTATAACAATAGTTATAACTTCCGAAGTAAAAAACTATCTAATAGGGTCAAAATTTGCATAATTTTACTTTCCCGCACTAGTGCGGAAAAGTGACACTTTCAAAACTAAAATGCGTGCGGGAAAGTGGGTTAAAACGCACGGTCGTAGAAAAACATATTATTACCAGAATTAAATATTTAAAATAACACTGGAAGCTGCATTTTCAATTTGCGAAACGAAATTGTCTTCGATTGAACTCATTTTTATAGATTTTCGTTCATTCAACTTTGAAAATGTGATGACATAACTAATTTATTTGATTTCCACAGACTTGTTCGTCTTTGTTGCTATGGTCACAAAATATGATACACAGTACCTTATGTTTGCCGTCAATATTCTTATAAATACGTCGGATTGAAACTTTTTTCTATTCTATAATATAGGTACTGTTAATAATACTAATGAGCAGTTGTAGATAAAATTTTGTACGTAACACGTGTGATAGGAATTATTACCGCACTTATGTGATTATACGCCGAGTGGTGCAAACTTCACATGCGTGCGTTAATAATGTCCATCTCCCACTAATTACATGAATAACTATTTTCTTACTATAAAATTGATAAAAAAATCAATAGCATGCATTAGTTCCTTTAACTCAAGAAAAATAATACGGTTTTTTTTTTAAATTACGCAGAAACCGTTGAAGTTTCAGAACAAAGTTTCAAACAAAAATTGTAGAGCTTTAAATTTTACACCAAAATGATCTTTATCATTTTTCCCCAAATGGCATTAGGGTGGCTAAGAGTTTAGAGGTGGTTTCTTAAACTTTAAAAAATTATGACAAACTTTTTTGTTATTACTTTCATTTAAGTGAAACAATTTGAAATTTTTAATATCAGATTACTCTATCCCTATCGCATTATCTCATACGGCTTTAGG
>CAJUYG010005228.1:0-14404 GCA_910591675.1 Galerucella calmariensis | reverse complement strand
GATGGTCGTCAAATAACATAACGTGATACGGAATAGGGCCGATTGATCTTTTCTTATTTTCAACTTCAACCTTTCCACTATAATCCCCTAATGAAAGTTCATAACTCTTCATCATTTATAATTTCAAAGTTCTTCATTACCGGTAGAATCCAGGGTACTTTCCAGAAGTACTAGCACAGAATAAATGATAACCAATAATAGTTACCGACCATTCATATTTTCGATATAGTTTGCGCTGATAAGTTTACGTAAGTAATAGTGCCGCGCAAGGTGTGTGCAGCAGTGTGCAAACAATAAATTGCCGTCCCCTACCCCTACACAAAATGAAAGACGGCGATAGAAGTTTAAAGAAAAAGATGTTTAAACTTATTAGTTTAAATAAAAAATATATACTTTGCTGTGTATTTTCTTTCATAGCTTGACGTGCAGTGCTTTATTATAGGTTTATTTTTATAAAAATCCTTGCAACTTATTAAAATTTAATCTGAAATTCGTGTTTATGTTGCACATCTTAAATGTTCAATAATGCACTAGCAAAATGTCCATGACATTCTATTCTTAACTGATTTATCAAATATGGGCCGATTTATTTTAGCTGTAAATGATGTGGAAATAATATAAATATTTCTCTCTATAAATATAATTCAGTACAAAAATATTTCTTTGAAAAGTTACGATAAAACTAATTAAGCGTATTATAAAAATAAAACCTTGTTCGACTTTTACAGATAAATCGTTTGTACTAGTTGATATCAATTTGTTATGAATTGAATTAAAACCAAAACTATACATTGATTCACACTACTACTATTATAGTAATTATTTTTTTTAAATAAAATGATAAATTGTGCTATGCTATCATTTATTTTGAATTTACTTTAACATCAGATTAAATAATTTTCAAAAATGTTCAAATGGTAACGATACATTTGGGATAACCTAACATAAATCTTCTTAACATTATTATGTATACTTAACTTTTATCTTTATATTTATAGTTGTTAGTAGTGGGATATTCTCTTAGGATATCTAGAATTAGTAGATTCACTTACTTAGCCCTATTATGTTAAATGTCTGTCTGAATGACTGTTTTGTTCATTTAATTTTGGACCAATACTATTTTTTCTGACGGTGCTATTCTTGTAATTTTTGTAATTTTTCGTTTTCGCTTAAACCGTTCCAATTCCTAAGATGTACTTTCCTAATGATGTAGACTTGTACAGTTCTTGAGCCATCAGTGTAGATAGACGTTGTGAGTACCGGCCACTAGCGTTTCTCTATTGTGTTTATACATGTTGGGATTCTGAGAAATCACCTATAAGCTACAGAATCTGTAAGATATAGGATCTGTAACTAGAACCTTTACAGATTTGTGAACTTTGCTATTCTGGAACCAAATCTGTAAGAGTCATAGTTACAGATCTTTACCTTATAGGTTTCAACTTAAATTCTGTTTATAATGTCAAAATTCTAACCTCAAAACCATTAAAAGTATTCAACAGCTGTGTGTACCGTCCCGGTGAACCTTAATAATAATTGATATTTTTACAATTTGTAATAAAAGAATGGCATAAATAAACTACTGAAATAATATATTTAACATGTTATTTATTTATTTAAATATACGTATTTTGTGGAACACACGGTGTAAAAAGAAAAAGGACCAAAAATACGTCTCCAGAGTAATTGGAGTTATACTTACAATTCATGGAAAATGATTACATTTTTCGCAGTAATAATATAAACCCTACTTTAGATCCCAATTATTTAATAAAAAAGTGGGAAGAGCTAGTGGCGCAATTATTCTGCATTGTAAAAAGACTGTGAATTAATTATTATTACTTTCACTACAAAGGGAATTCCTAAATCATTCTCCTTAACATGAGGTCTTAAATTATGAATTAAGAATTGAACACTATTTTTGTCCAACCGAAAAATTTGTCTAAAATACCTGTCTGGCATATCAAACGGATTTAATTGATCCCTTAAGTGTCTTCGTTAGATTCTTATATGATTTCTGGAAATATGGAAAGTGTACCTACCTATTTTATGATAACACCATAAAAAATATGTACAAACCGATTCTCATCCTCTTCCAACAGAATACCGGCGAAAATATTTAATTGCCCGTTCATATTAGTGTGAATGATGTTAACTTAAAAACTTAATAATCACTTGAAAATCGCAAAAAAAAACTAAAAACTCTACAACTTTTTAACTAATAATACACGAAAGATGAGAATAATAATACAACGCTCTGTACCACACCCCTTTACTGCTTACAGTGACAGATGTCCAGCCCGTAAATATTTACGAATCTGTAAGTAACAGGTAAGGTTAGAATCGCATTTCCTGTAACTCTTACAGATTTTGGCTTATAGATCTTACAGATGTTCTCAGAATTCCTCCATTATTTTGTAATCGTGGAATAATAGAGTCTGTGTTCGCCTGTAGCATAAATTAAACAAAACTATTAAGCCATGCTAAACATTTGAAGATGAATCTCAGAAAACAGATTACTAGTTACTTATACTTATTGTTACACAAAAATCTGTAGTTTCTATTTGATTTTATTACAAAATTTCAATATACAATCCCTATCCATCCATCCTATCCTACCATAGATCGCATGGGTTCCTTCCTATCGTTACTAAGTACTCTTCTTAGGAGAGTTATTCCCGCACCATTGTGGATTATTTTGCCTGCATTTTATTGCAAAGTAAGCGTTCAAATCCTTTCGTTTTTTGATGAGGAGGCTGAGTCCTTGACACGACAGTGGTGGTGATAGCAACCATCCGTGTTGATAACCCCGTACTGCCAGGCCTCGTAAAGTAACATCTACCTTAATTTGTATTGCTCTTTTTAAGAGCATATTGTGGATACTCTAGCTCATTACCTGGGGTTTCTCGTGGAGAGTGAGTTGGTTATTTGCAGGTGTGTCTATAAATACACCCAAGGCGGACTCTTTAATGTCCAGCGCTTCCGCTATGCGACCTTCTACCAAGTAGTTGACCGGGCTACTGGTACTGGCCAGTACCCTGCACCTGCCTGTGATGCGTGTTTATTAGGGTGTAATAATCGCTCACTGTCCACTACTTCCCGTATGTATCTTTCGCAGTCTTTCCAGCGTTTTCATGGAAAACGACGTTAAGCTAGTAGGTCTTTCTACTTACCCATTATCCAAATTCCTTTCGTAAAGTGTAAATTTTAATTAAACAGGCTTATTTCATTTAAAAAAATCTTATTTCCTACCTGTTTCTATGTACATCTACGAGTATACCTCTTCTTTTTCTTTTTTTTCCACAATATTTTGGATGCCACACTATTTAAAATGTATATACTTACTCATTTGCCACTTTGGTTATTTAACGATTATAAAATAAGTAGTTGGAAATACATTCAATAAAAGATATTTTTAAATATGATTATATTTTAGCATTATGTCGTTCTATTTATATATAAAATAGATTTTTAGAAATCATGACCAAAATATACAACAATAACCTAATGAGATATGTATCGATGTATGTATTTTATTTTTGGAATAAAAATATTAATTTATGTTGAACTGTTACTAATGTGGTTGGTGTGGTTTTATTGTCAGCGATTTGAATCGAAGTATTAACTTAGATGATACCTCGAGAATAAAGTATGATATAAAAATAGGATATAAAAACGATGAACTTGACCATTATTTATCATTAGGTAAATTTTTATGACAAAAATCCTATTAGAAAACGAACTGTGTCATCATGTAAAAACATTACGTAGTATGAGCCTGATATAATTTCGACTCGCAGATGATGTTCATCAAATTGTTATAAACATTTAAACCGAAAAAAACGTCCTTCTTTTAGTATTTTTTTGATAACACGAAGGCTTATTGAGTAATCGTAATTGTGTGACAAAATGAATTGTTGATAATAATAATACGAATACATCGCATTTTTCAGCAAAGTAATTGTATAAGTAGGAGCGGAGGTAATTCGGAAAAGCTCGAAAAAAAAATTTTTTTAACTCCATTTTCCATCGTTTTTCAAGTTATGGCGTTAAAAGTTCGTTGAAAACAAGTCCTTTGTATGCACTTTACGTACCATGGGACAATTACTTTTATATAATTCCGCTATCAAATGTGACACTTTACGTCACTCCTTGACGTTAGGTAACGTCACATTTTTCATAACCTTCATATATCAGTTATGAAAAGTAGTTAGGTAAAAACTTTACGTAACTGTTTTTGTCTCAACATAGAGATACCACATGAGTTTCGAAGAATAATTTATTAATTAGGTAGGTACTGTCAAAACTGACAATTATTTCATTATTTAAACTGTACAATTTACCCATTATTTTAATTCAATAGTATTTTGAGATTTATAAACATTGAAAACATTATTCAGGACACAGTTATTTGAAGTAAGTCAATTTTCTGGGTGAAAACATACAATACTTCTAACACCATTTGATTCCACTTCAATATTATCATTGTAATTGAAGATTTTATTGAATATTATGAAAGCACGGAATTAGATAAAACGTTGTACGTAAACACGTTATGAAGACAGCGACATTGTTCAACACGCGTAATTTGCAGAACTCGCTAGCGCTCGTTTTGGCAAATATTTCGCTTGTTGAACAATATAGCTCTTTTCATAACTAATTACGTAAATATCTATTGTTGCATTAGTAGTGTAACTATGTTCCTTCTAAGTCAAACAACACTCAGTATATGGTACATCGTCATATTTTGGTAGAACCATCCTGTATAAGTGCATAAATATAATGGAATGCGCTGTGTTTGTATACAAAGTATAGGAAACAAGCCCGCCCAAGGCTATAATGCATAAATTATATACGCAATTAATATATTTTCAATGGTATAGTGTATAATACTTTGCTATGACCATCCTGTTATTAAAAATCCGCCAGAGGCAACTAATGCAGTCCGGAGTCTTACGCAATAGGTATGCAATTATTATTGAGGTCATTTTAGATAGTTTATTAGTTTTTTTAAAAAAATCTATAAGGTGATAATACATTAATTATATACGAATGAATATATATTTTCAATGGGTTAGTCTACTATGCATATTATACTTTGCTATAACCATCCTGTTATTAAAAATCCAGTGAAGGAAATCATTGAAATTGTAAACATACTGTTAAAAAAATGTTAGTATAATAGTTTGCAGAATGAATAATCTATTTGATCCACCTAAGTGTAGAATTTTTGAAACAATAGTTTGTTTAGTTTGTAGAAAAGTGTTACGTAAAACTTTTAAACTTGAAAAAATTTGGAGTTGTAAACAAAAATTAATAATTGGTTTGTGTACAGCTGAATGTTATCAAACAAGACCACTTAGAAAATTTCTGGAATACATAGATAGTAATTGGTTTCGTGAATTAGACCCATTAGATGAAAAAGAGATATATTGCGGATATTTTTTACCTCCACAACAACGAGATTAGAATATTAGAAGAAAATAATTATAAGACCGTCAGTCTTACAACATCCTCAGAAGAAGAAGAAGGTAACATAAATCTGAACAGAATGACTTCCTTAAATTTAAACTTTATTATTTTGGTTGCCGTCTCAAATAATATGCTGTACACAAATGTACCAGATAATGCAAAACATGTTGCAATATGTTTTGATATGAAGAATACAAGAGAAGACTGTAATCGAACAACATGGAGTTTGTTAAGTATAACAAAAACAAATAATGGTCACCTCTCTGTATACCATATTGAAATTCCAGAAACGAATTTATCATATTTTAGTTACAAATTAAAAATAATATTTAATGATAATTCCGAAGGTGATCAAACCCAATGGCAGAATGTGATTATAGATGATATTCCCATAGACAAGACAAACATAAGCGAAAAAGTTGATAAATTGTACATTTTAACATATATAATATTGATTTTATTAATTATTATTGTTATATATACCTTACTTAAAATGGTAAGAGTATTTACACAATATAAGTTTTACTCAACGGTTTGTAGTAAATAAAACAAGTTAATTAAATAATATTCTTTTATTTTTCATCCATTATAAAATGTTCATATAATATATAAGCATTTCTTAAAGCGCACATAGATGGATTAATCTTATGATAAAAACATTTTGGTGTCGAGGCTGCTAATGGTGGATCTTCATCTAATTCATATACAGGTGCGGTGGAATATTTTTGAATGAAATTAGCCTTTTCTTTTCCTTTCACGAAAACCATCTCAGCATTTTCAGTAATATCTTTTACAATATTTTTGAATTTATGTAAATGTGTATAACCACTATTCCAATCGATTCCATGATGATTTTTCATTAACCAAGTTGCTTGTCTATGTAAGTCTGGAGGTAACATATGTAGAGGAAATGGTGATTTGAAAATATAGTGACTTACTTGATGACCATCGTATGCTGCAAATTCTTTAACGATAAATTTATTATTTTCGATCTTAAAACCTTGAACATCTAAAACAACTTTCATATTTGTAATTGTTGCAATTTAGTTACCGCACCTTTATATTGTTCATAATATTTTATGTCACGTTTGAGACGTGTTAATTTAAAAAGAAACTGACTAAGAGCAATTTGATACTCATGGGTATTCATATTTAATGAAGAATATGTAGTAACCCTACTTTTATATTGCATGTTGATCATGCGCGCTATGTTTTTTCTACATCAGTATTGCTTAACAATTTTAGTTAATGGATTATAGGAAAATTGTTTTTCATGAAAGATCAAACAATATGCAGAAATATCACTCGTAATGGGAGCATTTAACTCAAATTCTATACGAAGAACTACAGATCCAGACTGTATTAGTTCCTTCTGCCTTGAGCAATCTATATGAATTAAGGGAGCTGTATCTCTAAATTCGTCAGGTGTGAAAATAGGTTCACTGTTCGAACGGTTATAATAAGAAGTTTGAAAATCAGCAAACATTTTATATAACGTAGCAAAACTATTGTTTGTAAAATCTAAAAGTAAATCATTGTATGGATACTTCTCAGAATTGAGAAATACCTTAATATTTTTCAAATTCAGATGTTTAAAATGACTCATATTTTCTTTTATGTTACCCCTACCATTATTTTGAAATCCAATTACAATGTGTCTAGGCGTCTCTACTTTTGTACTAGTTTTTACGGCCCAAGTGTGGCGAGACGTTTTCGGTAAGCTGGGATACTCAATCAATTGCCAAGATCTGAATTTTATCGGTAGTTCCTGGTTACTTTGAATAATTTTGTTTAGATGTAATTCATGTTTTATGTTTGGTTTCACATGAGGAATTCTCCAACTGATGTGAGTTAATTCAATTTTAGGTTTTTCCGTTTCATCTGTATGTGTGACTGAGTCTCTATCATCACTAGATCTCACCAATATTAGCTCTTGTTTCATGTTTAAGATTATTTTATTAAAATCTTCAAAGAATCCTGACCATAATTTCAAGGGTATACACACGTTAAAATTTCCATGTTTGTCTGACAACTTGACATCTTCCTTAGGAAACCATCCAGAATTATTTAGAAAAATACTTTCATTTGAATTATAAGATAAATAATTTTTCATTGTTGAAACAAGGCCAATATCTCTCACTGAATCAACTACAACACCGTTCAGTTCATATCGAATTTCACGGAATAAAAAAGCTATTGCATTATTGATGAATTTCAATTTTGTAGGTACTATGTTGGTTTCAGTTAAAATTTTCCCCGTAATCTCAAGATAACTGTCAGCCGGATATGTTATACAATCTAAATCTTGCACTACAATACGAATCTCATCATTATAATTCAACTTTCCAGTAATATATGGTTGGTATGTGTGATATTCATAATCCTCCACAGCCATGTCATTGAAGGGCTCATCAGTGACTTGTAATATATCCATTTATATTAATAATTTAAAACCGAGTGATTTTAAAAAACGTTTATTTTTAGGCGTTATAACGGCTATTCTCTTACACAAACTAATTGTAGACGGTTTACTCATCAATCTTTTATAGTTTTTTTCAGCATAAGGATGGGAAAATTTTAAGACCATTTTTGTTGTCGAATATGTAAAGTAATAGTAATCTCCTCGTCTTGAAAATTTATAACGTTACCACTCTGATCAATAATTTTTACTGTTATGTTGTTAATTGTTTTAACACTTACAGGATAATACAAGATATTTTGAGGAGATTCAACTATTTTATAGCCACTAGGAACAGTAGGAAAAAATTGATGGATAATGTGAACAGGATGTCCATTGAGATATGATCCAACAGCAATGTCACAATCTATTCCAATAGAATTAACTTGTAAAATATTTATAGGTTTGGTAGAGGTGTGTATCTCATTGGGAGTTAACAAAACTTTTTCAAATCCAAATACTTTACCAATTGAGTCATCAGTTAAGAATGAAATTGTTTTATTACTAGAAATTGATACGTGAGATGTGTTTAGATTTGGGACTATGTCAATTGTTGAATCTGATGCTACTATAAGCATGTGTTGTTTAATATATTGAATTATTTCATTAAGTTCATAAGCACCTTTAGGTATAATTATTGTATCATATATAGTAGGACCTCCAAAAATAAATCTATTGTTAGTTTCATCAATATTTGGTATTGTATTGAAACTATTGAAATTAACTAAACCAACTTCATAGTCATATTTATCATCCAAGTAAATGGGAGGATTGAAATTATAATTAAGAATAGATGATGCACCACTAAGTGTAACAGAAAATGACATTTCAACTAAAAAAGTTCAAATATTATGATTGAAATATTTATGTATGAATTGAAGTGAGTGATGACCACAACTATACGAATTGTTCTGTAGTCTATCATAATTGTATGTTATATATACTGGACCGTTACTATGAAAATACTTAATCAGTTCCATTGGTGGAGGTAAATTTCCATAACTATCAAAGTAAATAATTTCCTTGTCTGATTTTATGTATGATGTCCAATGTGTTCCATCTCCTCTAACTGTATCTATATTCAAAATACCACATTCATGTTTATGAATTTTCTTTGGTAAATTATCTCTCATAAAAACTCCCCTAAAAAAAGGTATTTTCAATATTTTAACATATTTCCACAGATCTTTATCGGTAAGCCCACGATGGGGCAATTTCAGTTTTTTGTTGTTCCTTCTCCTTTGTATGGTCTTAGATAAAGACCTTTTCCTTTATGTCTTAGTTGTCTTCTTGGCTTTTTTTGATGTTTTTTTTTCAAACCTCTTCCCTCTTTCAATTCCATAGCCATATCATGCCGTTTTTGTTCAGTTAATTGTTGATTGTTATACTTTGCATCATTTACTGCCTTTGCAATTCCAGCTGCTCCACCTCCTAGAGCTCCTAATGCACCCAACAGTGGTAATATTAATGGTAAAAATCCACCTATTCTCGTCGGTGTTTGAATTATACGTTTTTTAGGTTTTTTCTTACCACCACGACGACTTTTTTTAATTCCTACACCCATACCAAGTTTACGTTTTCCTTTCATGACTGCAGTAACAAACAATGAAGCTACTTTTTCACCTAATGTAGCGTCCTGGGATTTAACTCGTTTCCAGGCTTTATCCTCTAATATCTGATCTGCTTTATGTCTTTCCTGTAGATTATTATTTTTTGCGTATGCTATATCGTGTTCTTTACAAGCTTGATCTAAAAGATTAATTCCCTTATCATTTCGTTGTAGTCTTTGTTCTAGTTTTGTGTTTGGTCCACAATATTCGTATCCACCAGGTAAATGAAGTTCAAATGGTAGTTTATTAATTAACGAAACTAAATCTCCACCTTTGTGATGACGACGACGACAACGTGATTGTAACTGTTTATGTTTAGCCATAGTTCTCTATCTATATATACTCTGATCACCCTATAAATACTCTCAGTGTTGTTGACTATATAAGATGAAGATTGCAAAACATTTTATAGCTTTACCTGTTGAAAATTATGATTTGAGCTGTGAACAACAACGTACTGCAGGTAAACATGGATATTTATTTGGTGGAGACTCTAAACGAGCATTAATCATCGGTCCCAGTGGTTGTGGTAAAACTAATGCTATGTTATCCTTAATAGATCATCCTAATGGTTTGAGATTTGAAAATTTATACGTTTATTCCAAGAGTTTACATCAACCAAAATATGTATATTTACGTAATTTAATTCAACCCATGAAAGAGATTGGATATGAGGAATTTAACAATTCTGATGATATAATTACTCCAGATGCTATAAAGACCAATTCAATTATTATATTTGATGATGTAGTGGCTTCCTGCGATCAAAAACCCATTCAAAGTTACTTTTGTTTTGGTCGACATAAATCTACAGATTGTTTTTACTTAAGTCAAACTTATTCGGCTATACCAAAACAATTAATTCGAGATAATGCCAATCTCCTGATAATTTTTCAACAAGATTTCACCAACTTAAGACACATCTATGATGATCATGTTAATATTGACATGTCATTTCAAAAAATTTAAAGACATTTGTTCATACTGTTGGGGGGAAAAGTTTGGATTTCTCACTATCGATAAAGATTCTGAAATAGCATCTGGTGGTCGTTATAGGAAAGGATTTGATGGATACATTCATATATAAGGAGAAAAGTATATAATATAGTTAATTTCAAATCCAGCATGAATCCTAAACTAACTCAACGACTGGTCAAAGCTAGGCAGGCGCTTCGAAAAAAGTATAAAAGTTTGAAGCGAAACATAAACCAATCTCAATCACGACTGGAACAAACCTATGAGCCCATTACTCAACCGCTAAAACAACTAATATCAACTATCGAGAAACAAGAATTGATTAAACAAGAACCATCAATATCACCAAAAAAAGAATCTCGCCTATCAAGTTCAAAATATCAACCAAATCCTTCCCATTATGCACTTGCTTTCGATTCACCCAAAGAGGATGTTTTCAGTTCTAATACAAATGATGATGATGATGATGATGATGCGTTTGAGCCAAATAAAACTTTAGGGTACAGTAGTGATGAAAATATTAGTAGATTTATAGATGAAAGTATCCGTGACCTCGGTCGAATGACCAACGACCAAGGTATCCAGCAATATTATGAACAGTTTGAAAATCCCTTACCTAGAGTGTACATAAGGGAAGGTATTGCTGACACTGAAGGACAATTTGATAATACTCTTGGAGTCTATCATGATTTGCAGCTAGAAAAATTCTCTATTGGTGATTCTCCAATTGACTTTATCGGACCTGATTTAAAAATACAAGGTATTACCTACAAGGGTACTCCAGGTCTGTATGAACTGTTATTCAAAACAGACCCACACATTTTTACTAAAAATGATGCTAAGGAATATGTTGACATTTTAGAGAGAACTAATGCTCTATACACAAAAAATAATAGAAAATTACCAAAACGGAGAATTCCCGCAAAATTAAAAAATAAATTTACTAACGCTATTCAACCTTTCCTAGGAATTCCTCTTGTTGCACAAAGAGAACGAGCCTTTTCAGTTCCCACTATGACTACAAGACAAATAGCAGCAAAACTGAAGGGTGGGAAAGGTTTAACAATGATGCGATATTCCCAAAATCCCATTGATTATAAATATTTTGATGATTTCAATGAATTGATTGATAGATTACGCTTACTTGTAGCTTCAAAACAAGCTGGTAATAATGCTCACCAAAATGAAATAGTGTCTATTGTTGAAGAACTAAGAGAAGGTGGTATAATAGCATAAATAGATGGATTATATTCACATTAGTAGATATGCCGTTAAACAAGTTTAATCAACATTATCTCATCACACATTCCAATGATGAGGTACTACCACAATCACCATTCTATATTTGTCAACCTGCAGACATTCAAAGTTTAGCAATTATTAATATTAGCGGAAATATAGATAAAAATGTTAGTTCATTAAACTATATATTAAATAATAATAATACTGAATATACTTTTCCAGTAAGTGGAAAAGTGGTTAATATCAATAGCAATAAACCACCAACTAAAGTATTAATACTTTATAAAAATAAATATCAAAATTTGAGTGTTCTCAACCAACAATCCATAACAAAGGGTGAAAAGATTTCAATTGGTATAGGTAAAGAAAAAAATTATTATCCATATATTGAACTTGTGTTAGAATGTCCTCTGGTGAGCTCTACATAAATATAGTACTTTTCCAACAAATGCATCATTCCAACAATGCCTCTTAATAAATTCAATCAACACTATTTACAATCATCATCGTCGTCGTCGTCGTCGTCGTCGTCAGTTCCAAAATTAAGTGCACAATTTTATATTTGTGACTCTTTTGATTATCATGTTGAAAACATTATTCGATTGAAAGGCGAAAAGAAAACTAGTTTAAATAAAGATTATTATGTGTTGGATAATGCAGGTACAAATTTTCTTTTCCCCTACAATGCTAAAATTGTACAAGTTCGACATTACGCTGCAGATGGAGAGGTTTTAGTTAATGGTATATCATTCAAATTCAATGAAATTAGTGGTAATAATTTTAAGAAAGGTGATAAAATCCTATTTAAATTGGGTACACCTTCTTCTATTTGCATTGAATTCATAGTGCAGTGTCCAATAGTGAAAGATGAGTAAGGCACAAGTTGTGAATGAATTACATAAACCAGCAAGAATCAATTATAGAAGAAGACATGTTGTAATTAAAGGATTACATGATTTGATACAAGCTGATTTAGCTATTATGACTCCCTATTCAAAAACTAATAGGGGCTACAATTATATCCTAGTTGTAATCAATGCTTTCAGTAAATATGTGTAGGTTGAGGCGATTAAAAGAAAAACAGGTAAAGAAATCACATTAGCTATGAAGCATATCCTAGACCAAATGAATGTTCCACCTAAAAATCTTCAAACTGACAACGGAACTGAATTTTATAATAAGAATTTTCAAGAGCTTATGAAAAAATATGGTATTAACCATTACAGCACATTCTCCAATTTAAAAGCAAGTATAGCAGAGCGAGTAATTCGTACTCTAAAATCTATGTTATGGAAACAGTTTAGCATGCAAGGATCTTACAAATGGTTAACGACTCTACCCAATATTGTCAACAAATATAATAATACAAGACATTCCACTACAGGTGCCATTCCCAGTGAAATAAATGAGAAAAATGCAAAGTATATTACTGCATATAATCACCTGAAAACTATTGATACAAGATCATCAAATTTTAAAAAAGGAGATTTTGTTCGAATTAGCAAGTATAGACATGTTTTTAAGAAGGGTTATACTCCAAATTGGACTGCTGAAGTTTTCAAAATAAAGAAGGTGAAACTTGCTAATCCAACAACTTACATACTGGAAGATGATAAGAACGAAGAAATACAAGGAGGATTTTACAGGGAGGAATTGCAAAAAGTTAAATATCCTGATGTGTATTTAATAGAGAGGGTTTTAAAACGAAAGGGTGATCGGTTATTAGTAAAATGGCTTGGGATTGATTCTAAATCATGGATAAATAAAAATAGCATTGTTTAAAATTATTATTTTTATTGTTAAATAAAATTATATAAAATGATTGACAATTTATTTACACATTTAAATTCTTAATTTTATCATAAACCTTACATCTATGTTTTATATCTAATATTGGATCTATAATTTGAGAAATTTTAATAATTCGTTGCATAAACCGTAGTCGGTCACATGCGGCAATGATCCATGATGATCCTTGTCTCGCTTGTTGATATGCATATTTCCAAGTTACTAATAAATGAATTTTGTTTCTTGTTTCATCAAAGTGAATAGTTTTCTTTACTTCTATTGTATGTTGTCTATTCTTCATATTTCATAGCTGTAAATCTTCATCTTTAAGTAACTGAGGATATCTATATATTAATTCTAATGCGATAGCGTATGTCTCGTTATTTAAATGTTTTATAGGTTCAATTATATTCAAGGCTGTAGTTACTGGATCGGTGGAATCTTTTATTCCCATTTGTAAAATTTTCAATGAACTAGCAAATTGTAAATTTTTCAAGTCTGTTAATCTATTTTCAATGAGTGGTAACATTTTCCATAACATTGAAGTAGTATCAGCTCTTAGATAAATACAAGAATCACCCCTATAAATTTTCACAACATTCCCGAATGATAATCGTTTAAATATCAAATCAAATTCACCCATATCTAACGGTTCCATATTCTTTTTGTTCGTTGATCTAAATAAAAAGTCATCAATATCATTTCTACATGATAAAAAAATGTTCCATTTTTGTGGACTGAATATAAAATAGGTATTTTTGGTTCCAAATATCCCAACACATGGATCATAATTTAAATAAGGGGATAAACCAACCTTTACATATTTTGTTTTATATGTATTTAGAGACAATTGACGTTC
>CAJUYG010005227.1:0-14404 GCA_910591675.1 Galerucella calmariensis | reverse complement strand
ACTTAATTAGGGTTTATTACTCCTCGTACTTTTTGTACATACTTATAGGCAAACAATATTAAATTCGTCGTTTTGTTTTAAAATATTTCCATAAAAATTTTGCAGTTCAAAGTTTCTGCAATCAAGATAAATGCTAAGTATTAAATCCTATTATAAATAAATAAAAAAAATTATAATAATTAACTCACTCCTTCGATAACTTCTCCCATCATACCACTCCATTTTCCTGTTGTTTCATTGTATGCTCCATACTGTCCATCTTCTTGAAGAACAAAAGTATAATTAAAGCCAAGTAGCTTGGATAGTTGGTCAATAACATCAATGCCGTACCCCTCATATCTGTCGTTTCCGTATAAAGGGTTTGTTGTATCTTTCAGCATCTGATAAGGAGGAGTCTGCAATAAATAATGATAAAATAATTTATTGGGGCATCGACCCAGCACTATAGTGGAACGCAGCTGATGCGATAATTACAGTGAAGCAGTGTCGAACGCGATTGGTACTCGGATGGGGAAGACCGTCGTAGAATCCGTACAGCCTGCTCCGGATGCATTATGGCGTCTATCGGAGGTAACATAAAACATAGGTCCCGAGTCCATGGATGTTTGTTGGGCTCAATTAAGAACCCTACCACTGCTTGAAACACTAGTGGGTTCGGCTGGATATTTTTTCTTTTTATTCGAGGAACTTTGCATGAAGAGAACATTATGTTTGAAATTTAATTATTGTGTCTTTTGTTACAGAATTTACAGAGTACATACATTTTTTTATGTCAAATAATTTTTTTCCATTAATTATAATTAGAAATGTTATTTGACATTGATTTAAACTTACTTTACTGATAATTACAGTCAAAGTCTTGTTGAATGGATTTTCTGCTATGTTTGGTTTATTTTTAGACGGTCTTTGAATATTCAAATTTCTGTTTGTTGAATTCCAGTATCCGATCTTTGTCAAACCACCGGATGTCAACTCCAATATATCTACCAAGAAATCCGTACGAAATCCTTCTGTATCAAAATTTATTCTTCCTGATATACCATCAAAAGATTTCTGAAAAAAAAACACATTATTGTGAAATTAATATTTTGACAAAATATTAAAATTGACTGTAGAGTGTTGTACCAAATACTCTAAGTATGGTTTTACGTGCCAAAAATATAAAATTAAGTTGAACGCTACAGGAATTTCATCGCCTGGTTCCCTAATATCAACTAATCTCACAAATATGGAAAATATTTCCCACAACATCGTCATAATTATCTTCTTTTTGTTCCTTCTGGTATATTCATCATTATTTTTGTTATTTTTACCAAAGGGAACCACAATACTTTCTCGTTTAGTCTAAATATCTCACTATTATCGCATATTTATCATTTTCTTTACTGAAATTGGTGAATTTGTGCGAAATTAATGATTTCTCCAGTTCAGTATCATGCTCTTAGAGCTTCTGGACGAATAATATCTTCCTTATACTGATGAGACGCAAACTGGTCTCTGAGCGATATTGAATCGAATTGCAAACTAAAATGGTTAGTTCTATCTTGCAGATATACCAACCCCGTTTAACTTTGAAGTGTAATTCAATGTCCTTCGTGGCATATAGCCAAGGAAGTAGTAGACTTTGCTAGGCGCTATAATGGTATTGTACTATTACCTTTGAAAATTGTCAATTCGTTTTTGTAAATGATGTATATCCTGGTTATCACCTGGTTATTAACCTAAATATTAAGATGTTATCGAGGTGGGGACTGACCCCCAAAACGATAATATGGTTCTATAGAGTTATTATGCTGCCTATGCTCACATATGCGGCTCTGGTCTGGTGGCCGAGGGTAACCTTGGTCACGGCTAGATCGCAACTGGCACGCCTTCAAAGGGTGGTCAGTTTGGGTGCAACTGGCTGCATGAAGACTACACCAACTGCTGCGATGGAAGTGATCCTTGGTCTTCGGCCTCTTCACCATGTGATCAAGGCTGAGGCGGGGAGTGCTTTCCTGCGCATGAAGCGTCTGGGATACGTGCGAAGAGGGGAAGAGTGCAGACACGTCAAGAGGCTCCGGCTCCTGGAAGATATTCCAGTTCTGGCTCGAGCGTCTGACGAATGCTTGCGCAAGTACTACTTCGCAACCCCATACAGGGCTATGATCCGGGACAGAGAATCCTGGGATAGAGAGACGAATACACAGCCTCATGGGACTGTCTGGTTCACAGATGGCTCATGCTCTGGTGACAGAGCAGGGGCTGGAATTTACTCTAGGAACCCAAGGACACAAATCTGTATACCATTGGGTGATGGTGTATCAGCATATCAGGCCGAGATATACTCTATCTTGGAATGTACGCAGATAAATCTAGACAGAGGTTATGTGGATCGACGCATAACCATATACACCGACAGTCAGGCAGCAATTAAAACCCTGAGTGGATATACCATCAACTCGGGACTTGCTGACGAATGTCGAGAACGACTATCTAATCTTGCAAGTCAGAACACAGTGCGGCTAGAATGGATTCCGGCCCACTCTGGTTTTGAAGGCAACGAAATGGCGCATGCACTGGCTGCGGAAGCGGCCCGGGCCCGACCCTCGGACTAACAAAACAAACGATACGCAAGGAGACGAGGAAGTGGCTGAGGAACCAGCACCTCGCTCATTGGAATGCCCTGCAGGGTCCTAGACAATCCAAACTCCTACTGAAGGGATGGACTGATGGACACGCTGGGGCAGCTATTGAACTACCAAGGAGTAGGTTGAGGAAGATAGCAGGACTCCTAACAGGGCACTGCTGTATGAGGAAGCACCTCTACAATCTAGGAGTAGAGGAAATTTCCCTATGTAGGGGTTGCGGCATGACTGATGAAACGTCAGTTCATGTTCTCTTAGAGTGTCCACACTGGGCTGTATTACGCAGGCGAATCTTCGGAGTCACTGTCATGGCTCCTGGGGACACAAGCAGGCATCCACTGAAAAAGGTTGTGGCCTTTATTGAAGGGCTTGGCTTCATGGATGACTAGGTAGCAGGAATGGCACAATGGACCCGCCAGTGGCCTCAGTGCCGGAACCGTGACTTTAGCTTGGCTAGGTCAAGGCTCACCTGCACATTCTGTAGTAGTAGTAGTAGATGTTATCAATGGCCATTCTAAGTTATTTAGGCGGTCTTCAATAGTGACATTTATCGGTCGTAAAAATAGTAACCGCGGCTTAAACCGTTGTGTTCACCTGAAATCGGCTTATGGATATATACGTCTTACTTTTAAATCACAAAATTCAAATCTCTTAAGGTCATTTTAGATTAGAAAATTTTTCGTACAATATCTAGTCCAAGTTTTGGAACAATATTTGGAATAGATTTTTTGTGTGAAATATTGGCCAACTGTTTTGAGCTATTTTAGACTATCCCAATTTATTGAACAATATCCAAGATTATGCGCAGTGATTTGATTTGATGATAAAATAAATATATTCTTTTCAAAAATTTCGTTAGTTATGGAACCGGAAATATTTATAAGTTTGCACGGCTGCTCATGTCACTAAGCGAATATTAACTTTAAAACAGAGGAGAAGGATTGTTTTACATTGTACAAACAAGCATGTTTTGACAATTCGTCAATTAACATTTCAATCTCTCGTTTATTCCAAAATATATTTTTCAATCACCTCAATACATAACCACAAATTATCAAGATTAGTGACATTTTCATGAAACATTTCCATCGTAAAACAGAAACACAAGCAATAAATCAAATTGTTAAGAAAATATAACCTGTTCTAATTTTTTTTACAATTTGACAGGGTAGACAATTTTTAATACAATTTTTAATTTTAGACACTTAGACAATTTTAATTGTTCCAAAACGAACCAAACATTGCACAACAAATTGTCTTATCTAAAATGACCTTTATAATTCAAAACTACCTAATCAATTTCAATTATCCCGCTTATTATACTTTTCACCTATTCCAGACGATTCTCGACTCATGGGCTACGTTTATAAACTTACTCCAGTGAGTAGAGAAGAGTATGATCACGTGATCAGAAAAGAATGTTTGTTGATTACTCGGAGTAACCGTTCAGAGGCTACACCGGCCGGAGGCAAATCAAATGTCATTGTGTTGTGTATATAAATTTGGTGTTATATTTTTCATTTCAAAAATAGAAATTAATTAACCATGGATGAGTTGAATATTAATAATGTTATCAATAAAAATAACCTGGGCACTAATCTGAACTGAGCTAGTGTATACCAAACTTTCATAACTGTCAGAGTATATTATACTCCATTGAAAAGCGGAGTATGCAGAGTTTACTCCGGGTAGGTTTCTGAACGTTTATATAAGCATACTCTATACTGGTAGAGTAAATTTATGAACGCTTCGGAGTAAACTATCCTTACTCTGAGTAAGTTTATGAACGTTGCCATGGAAGATACATTTATTTAAACTTTTCGATGACATTTTTATACTTTTCGATAACAGTTTTAGGTTATTCCGGACGTGTGTCTTCTTCTTTTTCATTATGGACCTCTACATATACTTCGCCGTAACATTGCTCCCTCTTTTCTAGTGATTCGTCCCGAAATATCTATTCCTATTCCAGACAGTTTTCTACTTTTCAATGACAGTTCTAGATAACTTCTCCGTTTTCTTCATGAACCTCCACATAGGTATTCACCGCTAAGAAATATCACATTTCGGCAATAGTAATATCCTTAGCGCAGCCTGTGATATATTTTTTTATTTCCTTAATAATCTCCACCGTCCCTTCACTTTCAGTAAGGTTATTCGTATCAATTCACGCATTAGGATATGACATTTATAATACCACAATTGACAGTTCAACAAAACTAAAATTATATTTATTCGAAGGTTATTCCGAGCTTAAGCTACCTATTTCCTTGGATTAAAATTATTACCAAAGTTAGTCCCAGACTAACCTCGGAGTAGCCTATTCCTTGTCTAATATGAGTTTATTAATAGCGTATCTGCCAAACTGATGGTTTAAGCATGGAATAAAGTTAGTCTCAGGTTGCTCCGTGTTTATTAATAAGACCGAATATATTTAATACATTTCAATAAGCTACAATTTTGAAAATTTACATATCCCATTACCCTATACAAACAGTACGCCACTGTCAAAACGGAAACGACTATTCGCCATTTGCAACCACCTATTTGGACGCAAACTTATTTGGTGAATGCTCCTTCCTGTCTGTTTTATGTTCTAAGGTTTATCCCTTATTCCTAATCTGTTTTGACAAATGCTGCCTTTTCAAAGCATACATACATACATACATTTAGATCAAGTTAATATAAGGGTGTTAAGAATAATATTGAAGTAAAATTATATAATACCAACTGATTTCATTAAATTAACAATGGTATATCCTTCGTTCCAGCTACTTTGTTCTTGACAGGAAAGCGGAACACCTCTAATAACTTTTCTTTTATCCTTTGTTAAGCTGTATATTGTTGCATGGAATAATTTCACTGCGTCAAATATTAAAGCTATTTGTAGTTTTGTTCTCCAAGCTTGAAGCAAAGTAGGTATAGTTGATACTGGTCCATCACTCATTTTTTGAAAATCATCTGCTATTTGCATCACTTCGTCGAGCTCTGGATCTAGCATTCTTATCTGTAATTATGAAAAAATTGATTATTTCAGCTTCAGTTTTAAACGAACCTATATACACTTTATTGACGTACATCAACAAACAATAGGAGAAAATTAAATTGTTAGAGTGAAATACTCAGATGCAATATCAAAAAGTAACATGAAATACTGAAACCTACTGAAAAAAGTATGAGCACTCTCATCTGAAATTGTTAAGTGAAATAATCTGATATATGGTTGTTCAAAATACTCTTTTTTACTAATACAAGGTTTCGACAATGTTTATTATCATTTTCAAGGCTAAAAGTATAAAATTCTTTGTTACAATTTGGATAAAATATAATTTTAACAGAACATACCAACACAACCAGTAACAACTGAAGACAAGGCACCATTCTTGAAAAGAGCTTAGTCATTGGGCTTCTTGTGGTTGTGCCGCTTATGTGAATAAATCAGTAGCCTGTATTAGGCTCAACAGTCTTTTCCCTAGTTCCTTCTTGGAGAGATCCTTCCTTGAATGATTTAGTCCTAGGAATCTATATCTCCAATGATATAATGCTTCACAATCTACTAAGATAATAAGAGAGACTGTTTCCACCTCTTCCATGCACAACCGACAGATAGACCCTATGTAGACCCTATATATGCCGATTGTATGTATGTGCTTCCTTAGGGAGCAGAGACCGGGAAGTAAACCCTTCAATAACCTCATCTGGCCCCTGCTGAGGTATAATATTTCATCAGCGTATCCGAGGGTTTTTTTGATCAGGAGTTTGCTGTGTTCCTGTTTTGGCATGTGTCTGTTGTACGACTGATATATAATTTGAATCCACCGAGATGTACGACCAAGTGCAGCAGTTTTTGATATCCCAAAACTGAATCAGGACCAGTGAATGCAGTTTCAGAATCTGACTCTGCTTGCATTTTCATTTTCTGCAGTGCCTTTGAGCCTCGGAGCCCAATTTTAAGTTACTCTATTATGGTTGATAGTTTTCGTAGGCAGTTCCAGACCAGTCTAGATATGATCTGGGGACATGCTAAAGATTTTAGTGCTGCCTGACTGTCAGAGAGTACCAGGATCTCTTGGCCTCTATACACCCATTCAATATTCAATTGCAAACACATGTCGATAGCGTATATTTCTGCCTGGAATAAAGGTGCAACATTTTCCTACGGTGGATGGATATTACACCTGGGTCGAGCTTCATGAACTCCAGCTCCCGTTTCAATTTCAGTCTTAGATCCGTCTGTGTACCACACCAACGGTGTAATGAAGGTGTGAGTTTTAGGTTAGCTTTGCATCCAAAATTATACCCAGATACTCAACCTCCTGGCTAGACACAGGTGTACGTTGGAGAGGCTTGGCAGTTTTAGTCTCACAAACTTCCTTGTTCTAGCGAGGAAAACAGGGCAATTTTTGCATCGTCCACCCTTAGGCATTCTCTCCCTATCTGTCGCATCAGCTCCGATATAACATTAGGGTATTTCCCCAGTACAAGTACAAGTTCGTATTCCTGTTCAACTCCTACAGGATCGTCTATGACGAGGTCCCCTTCATTATCGATACCTCCATGGAGTCTCCAAATAAGGTTGTTGCTGCTGTTCTGTTGAAAAGCGTGTTTTCAATCAACCGAAATGTGATGTCATCTGCTCCACGCTTTGCAACAGCAGTTATCATGGAATCAACGAAGGTGTGGTCAACGCACCTTCCATATAAAGAAATGCTCCGACAGCTATTTCTTGATTTCCTAGTGCAGCCTCAATTTTTGACACCGGTTTGTGTAGGGCTGTTTCACAGGATTTTCCCGATTGATAGGTATGTTGGTTATAGTGAAGTTTCTTTTCAATGAAATATTTAGAATCACAGTGGCGTTTCCTCGATTAATTCTTCCTTATATCAAAGGTGTCAGTAGAATACTTATGCCCTCAGACATATATACCTACCCGTCTAAATTGGAAAGCGGAAGCAATTTTCTATGGCAAATATGCTCACACCGATTTTAATAGACAACAGAGAGATCTGCCCATTGGAAAGATCTAGGAATGCTCAGACAATCAAAGGTACAATCAGGTGAGAATAAATAAATGCCTAAGCCAAAGTGAAACCACACTAAGAGTATTGATAGGTGTCTTGGATGTTTAAAAAAATGGAGCAGAAAGAATGTAGAGCAGATTGTATCGCAGTTCAGAATCCTAGGGCACATATAGGAGACTACTGGATAGAATTAAAGCCTAAGGTTTTGAATTTCTTCCAGGAAGTAAGTCTGAGGGAATTACTAGTTTCTGAGACTCCAGAAAAAAACTGAAAGTAGGGGCACAATATATATTTCAGGTGTCAGTGAATGTCACCCTAGTATTCATACATACAATGATTTATGAAAAATGTAATCTTTATATCAATCAGCAAAATACTTACTGTGATAATATTAGTTCCAGCATATTGAAAAGGTGTCAAATCGATTGTTTGCGTATCCACATTAGTTATAATATAGTTATAGGTGTCGGTCATCATGCCAACTTGTTGAAGCTGTTTCAGGACTTCTTCAAGAACTATGATAGAACAGGCTAAGACGAATTTTGTTTCTCCCAAACTTTTAATGGTATTTAAAACGTTTCTGTAATTACCGCTATCAGTTGTTTCTAATTGTCGTAATATTATTTTCTTACCTAAAATTGGATGTCAAATGTCAATTTAGTTTGATATAAATGGAAATATTCACTCTTTATTTAAATTACTTGTTGACGAAATTCGAATAAAAATACACATAGATTCAAAAGTTTTGCATCACCTTCTTCGGATGCGAAGGAATTTTTTTGCGCTTACAATTTTTTGTTGGCTTGTTTATCAATGTTTTCCATTTCAATATGTTCCATATTTTTTGCAATATACAGATGTTTACAGTTTTTTTTGTAAGATAACATTTTTAGTGCGATCATTTTAACATTCAAGGCATTTGATTTTTACGATTTTAAGTGCAAACATGAATCGTCAAGTCATAAGTGAGATTGACCGTGCAAGAATAGTGGCTTCAGTTGAAGAAGGTCATTCTCAAAGGTTCGTGGCAAACAAAGTTGGCGTTTGGCAAAGTGATGTGTCTCGTGTATGGAACCGGTATCTCCAGACTAATTCTCTTCGTGATAGACCTAGAAGCGGTAGAAGGCGTGTTACTAATCAGCGGCAGAACCGCTATATCCACTTAACTATTCGAAGAATCCCGACCATGGCAATACCAGCACTCCAAAGAGATATGAGACATGCGTTGGGAGTTCGAGTATCGATCTCGACATTACGAAGACGACTACTTGCGACAGGTTTGAGGTGTCGCCGACCAATAAGAGTGCCCAGACTACAACCTGAGCACAGAGTTCGCCGACTACAGTGGGCTCAAGAACACGCGGCCTTGCCTGAAGAATTTTCGAATTCGGTGTTTTTTTCCGACGAGACCAGGATTTGTTTGGTACAAGATTGCCATCGAATACGTGTGTGGCGGGATCCAACGAGAGTTGCTCAGCTTGCCCATGTCCGCCCCGTGCCGCCCTCCTGACATGAATCCCATAGAACATGCTTGGGACATGCTTGCCAGGGCAGTAGCAACACGCAGAAATCCACCCAGGAGTGTACAAGAGCTTGTTCATGCGGCCCAAGAAGAATGGCGAAATATTCCTCAACAGAATATCAATAATTTGGTAAACAGCTTGGGCAGGCGACTTCAAGCTTGCATAAATTCTAGAGGTGGAAATACTCTTTATTAAAAGTTCTCATACAGGTTCTCACTTAACCTTTTCTTTAAAAAGAATCAATTTGTATTTAATTTATTTAATTTCTAAGAATACTTTTTATGTTTAAAGCAAGTTTATTATTGGATAATAAAAATTTTTGACAAATATACACGTTTTTTTTTATTGAAACTAATTATTTGATTGATCTCTGATCCATTTATAATGAACACATTTTTTTTTCGGAGATTTAGGGTGATACAAAACTTTTGAATCTATGTGTATAATTTGAATGTAAAGGAAACCGATGGGTTTCTTCCAAACTGTATTGTTGCTTTGGCACGAAATTTGTAACGTGATTATACATTATACCTATAATTATTATAGATACAGTGTGTACATAAAGTACCTAACGTAACTTGCTAATATTTTGATTTCCGTTAGATTTACAAAAATATGTTGGATAAAAGTTTTTTCCAATAATCCAGACCATCTGCATAAGTCGATTAGAAGTATACAGAGTGCACCGGTGCTCCAAAATAACGTATTAACATATATTTTTAAATAGTACTACATGTATATATATATTTTCAGTTTTTCATATTCTATTAAATTACAAATACAACCTTCAAGACCGCATAATTCTACCTTTAATAATTCGAAAGTCACATTGGTTTGAATCCAAAATTATAAAAACATTGCTGGTAACAATTTTAATGACACTCGGTTTCTGCAAGTTACGTCACTTTATGTGCACACTGTATAAAAAAGAAAAATATTTGCGGCTATATATCAAATATTTTGTCTCGCCACCTCTATCTTGTCAGGCAGTCACGTAGGCACGTAGGCAGGCAGAATCGGTGTAGCACATTTACTCAGGTTCTTTACTGGTTGGTTGTAGAAGTCTTCTGGAGTCATTTGGGGTCTTCCATTTAGTTTTTGCCTCCTGTGGCCAGCGTCTCACGTATCTCCTGCATGTGAGGTCTCCGTTATACAGGCCTATTTTGTTCAGGTGCTCCTTTGTGGGAAGCCCCGTTATGGTGCGTAGTTTGTTCCTGCTCGTTGAGAGCAGCTCTTTTGCTACTTTTTTTGATAGTTCTTTCATAAATTTCTTCCCATGTGTTTGCCTGGGCGTATTCTTCCAGTTTTATGGTTTGTTCTTTTGCCCACCCTTTTAACCATGACCTAGTGGAGCATCTGGGGATGCCCACAGATGGTTCGGGTCCGTTCATCAGTGTTGACGATCCTGCTCTTGCAAGTTCGTCAGCTTTTTCATTGCCAGCGATTCCTTTGTGACCTGGGACCCACTCCAGTGTTACACTGTTCCGAGTCGCCAGTCTTCTAAGTTCTTCGCCGCATTCCCATACCAGCCTAAATGTTACCTGTATATTAATGTGGGAGCACCTATTTTAAAAAGTGATAGATGATTGAAAATTGAAGCTTTTATTAAAACAGAAAATCAATCTCACAAAAGTAAATTTAACCTCTTCAGCTAAATTATTCACAATTGTTGTGGAATTAATTTCTATTGCCACATCCCGATGAATACTAATGCTAATAAAAAATTATTGTACCTTTTGTATTATTGTATTTTCTATGGGGAGGGTTTGAACCCCCAAAACCCCTCAAGTGTCAAAAAAAGGTAGAACGTGTCGCGGGACACACGGTAGGAACTTTAGTTCCTTTTAAGCAAAAGTTATGTAATACATCTGACGATATAGATAAACAATTTGCATATTCTTTGGTGGTTGAGTAGTAAGCACACCAGACTCTCACGTGGTAGACCCGGGTTCGATTCCCCACGAGGAATTTTTTTTTATTGTTAATTTTATTTTTAAATAATCATTCTGTTTGATATCAATAACGACAACAGGTAGACGTTTGAAATATTTAGCAGAATATTCATTATTATAGATAATGGTACGGTACCCCCCATGAGGGAGTCCGACTAGCAACATCTACTTATAACAGCATCGTATATTTAAAAAAGGAAACCGTAGCATTATACAAATTGGACATTCGTTTACCACAAAATTAGTGGAAACATAAAATTGAATTGTTAAATTTTTAATTTAAAGTTATATTACAGTTTATAGAAATTTTTATTTTCTAGATTTTTTCCTAAGTGGGTCGTAGAAAAAATATGCTGCTTGACTCGTGTGGATTGTCCATATCGCACTTGAACGATTGAGCACTCCGCCTACGGCGTCGTGCTCTATCTTCGTCCTCGTGCGATATGACCATCATATCCACACTAGTTGCACAAACTACAATTTCTTTCAAAATATGCTCTTTTACATTTAAAAACTACCTGCCAAATGTCAAATCAATTTATCCATCCATTTCAAAGTTATCGAATTAAAACATTCAAGTTTTCAAAATTTCAACACCCTGTATTTCGAAAAGTAGCTAGACCCCTTAATCGCGCAAAAAAAATTATGGAAATAATAGTAAAAATTTATCCGAACAAATTCAAGTAGATCACTAGTACTGCGAATACCAGCTTTGCATAGAATTTCAATATAGCATCGGTGGTTCAGTGGTTAGAATGCTCTCATTGCACGCGGGCGGCCCGGGTTCGAATCCGGGCAGGAGCATATTTATTATTATGAATCACTGCTTCGTAAACGAGAGAGAGTCTAAGGAGGCACAAGCACGCAAAAGCAAGGCACATAACGAAGCAATGTAACATAACGTAGCGTAACGTAACGCGTAACGGTCAGATCTTTTGCGTCGCGACCCCTGGTCGCTCAAACATAACCTGGCGTAAAGAACTAAAGTTCCAATAAAAGTTTGAACTCAAACCTCCAATATTGGGCGTTTAAGCTTAAACTGGTTTAACTTGCATATCAACTCAAAAATTGTTAACTAGCTTAAAGCTTAAACAAGTTTTAACCTACCTTTACGTTCGTTTAATTCCAATAATGATTTAATGCCTAGCAAACTGTCTTCGTCATCGTATAGTATAATAACACTCGACCAGCCATAGTTCTTAATCAAATCTCCAAATAGGTAAGAAAGTACTTCAGGGCATGGATGCAAATTAACCATACTTTCATTTCTTTTTGAATGGTAATATCCGTGAGTTTGAACGTGTGGTATTTCCTTAGCGTCACATAACGATTGTACATAGCGTGAAGAAAATAAAGAGCTAGGACCGAAAATAGCCACTATACCGTTTTGAAGGAGCTCACAAGTTACTTTATAAGCCTCTAGAATATTGTTGGGTGATATTTTGTACGTAATGGGTATCAATTTAATGTCTGATTGGAGATATTCCTTATTCATTTTGTGTGCTGCTATTTTGAAGGACAGCTCTTGAGTTTCATCTGTAAATATCCCACCTAAAAAAAGTACATTCTGTTTCTAATAGAGAAAGCATTAGAGAGAATGTGTTTCTATTACTATTTTTACTGAAATCGCAGTCAATATTAACATTAACAAATTAAGGACTCTTTATAAATGCATTGAAATTTTTAATTATCATGTTAGTGTCTATGAAATCAGTGTTTGTCTCCAAAATTCAAATTCTAGCCTGTATATGCATTACATTAGCAATGAGAACATGCCCAACGGCAGCCATGGAAGTGATTCTCAACCTCACCCCTTTACATATGGTGGTGGAAAGTGTTGCGGAGAGAACAAGATACAGACTAAGTAGAGAGGGAATCATTAAAAAAAAACCACCTCCTCACTTCTTAGAAATCAGACAACATGGGACATGCCACAAGACGGTATGATGAAAAAGTATAACTTTTCAAAGAAATTCGTTACGAACGGCTCAAAAGCAATAGAAGGAACTGGGATAGGAGTGTTCGGGCCAGGAACCAAACACTCTGAAAGCTTGGGAAAAACCCCAAGTATCTTTCAAGCGGAAATCCACGCCATAAGAAAGTGCGCCCAGTTCAATATTGAGAAAGGATATAGAAGACAAAAGATTATCATAATGTCGGATAGTCAAGCAGCCATTAAGGCACTGAGCTCCTGTGTAATCAGTTCCAAAATGGTGTGGGAATGCCTAGACAAACTCAATGAACTAGGCGAGAACAGCATAGTCACCTTACTATCAATTACTATGGATTCCAGGATACACTGGAATAGAAGGAAATGAAATAGCAGATGAACTAGCAAAGAGGGGGACTGAAATACCTTTCTGGGGGCCTGAATCCTTTTGCGGAATCAGCCCCAATGTAATATTGGAAGAAATAAGTAAAGCCGAGAAAAAGAGAAGATCTGACCATTGAAAAGATCTAGTAGGGCTTATACAATCAAAGACTCTTCTGGGTGACTACAACCTGTTGAGATCAAAAGAACGCATAAGTCAAAGTAAAACTGCGCTAAGAGTTTTAACAGGGATCCTAACGGGACATTGTCGCCTGAATGGGCACCTGAAAAAGCTCAAAATAGTGGAGGAAGAAGAATGCAGATTTTGTGGAATGGAAGAAGAAACCTCCATCCACATACTTTCCAACTGCACAGCACTTCAGAATCCTAGAGCACAGCACCTGGGAGATTACTGGATAGAAGAGGAACATTTGCCTAAGTTGAAGCCTGCAGACATCCTAAAATTCCTCCGGGAAATAGGACTAAAGGAACTACTAGTTTCTGAGACTCTCCTCAGAAACTGAGTAGAAGTAAGGGGGCACAATAGATCTTTTAGGTCTCAGTGAATGTCACCCCAAAAAACACACATACATACATACATTGTTGTAACAAAAATCAGAGATTCACTGCTTAGGGGTTGTTGTACCAACATACTATTTAACGAGTTTCAACTAATCTTGAAGGAAATGATGAAAGAAAAGCAATTTAATTTGTTAAATCTACATTACCTATATTAAACTTAAAGTTGTGACGCGTTTAGTTAACCCAGTAGCTTTATAGTTAGGGAGGCGAATAGGGGATTTTTTGGGGATACTCGAGCGTGGCAGTTTAAGATATGAGAGATACCTTAGACCTAATCCGGCATTCTCGAGCGCGATTTTATTCTTTTTTATTTTGAAGAATATAATCTAAAACTTACTAAAAATACAAAATCTGCCGGTTTCCGCATAACCGGAAGTGTGGAGCAGCC
>CAJUYG010005226.1:0-14404 GCA_910591675.1 Galerucella calmariensis | reverse complement strand
CAATTGCTATTGTTCACTATTAAAGAGTCACTTTGGCCAATTTCGGGAAGAAATTTGTCGAAACAAACAGTTCGTAATTGCATTACCTGTTTTAAACACAGTCCCAAACAAGTTCAAATCAAAATGTCTGATTTACCCGCATCCCGTTTTGTCACTTATACACCATTTTATATAACCGGAACGGACTATGGTGGTCCATTTCTAATAAAAAACCACAAGGGTCGAAATTCCAAGTTATCTAAATGCTATATTTGCCTTTTTGTCTGCTTTGCCACAAAGGCAGTTCATTTAGAGATTGTTAGTGACTTGTCCACAAACAATTTTATTTTGGCACGAGGAAGGCCAACAAAAATATATTCTGATAACGGGAGTAATTGTTTAGGTGCGGAAAATGAGCTTAATGAGCTTGCTCAATTTCTATCAGTTTATAAGTCAGACCTTATGGAGTCAATTTCGCGAAAAAACATAGATTGGAGTTTCATTCCGCCTGCTTCTCCACATTTTGGTGGTCTATAGGAAGCGGGTATTAAAAGCACAAAATTTCATCTGAAAAGAGTCATGGGTAATGCTAATTTAACATTCGAGCAATTTCACACCTTATTGGTGCAGGTGGAAGCTATCCTGAAGTCCAGACCCCTTTACCCTCTAACGTCAGATCCCAATGACAATAATCCTCTCACCCCTGCTCATTTTCTTGCCGGACGCACATTAACGACGGTTCCAGATCCCGATGTCACATGCATAGCTACAAACCGCTTATCTGTACACCAACATATACAGCAAATTCAGCAGCACTTTTGGCGTAGATGAAGCAAGGAATACATTTCCGAATTACAACAACGCAAACGTTGGCATACCACTTCCAACCATCTAAAGGAGCATGCATTGGTATTGGTGGAAGAGGACACTCTTCCTCCTATGAAATGGAGGCTAGGAAGAATAATCAAGCTGCATCCTGGCAAAGTCTCTCTGTCCCGAGTAGCCACAATCAGGACTGCTCAAGGAGACATCAAGAGGGCATAATCCAAGATATGTCCATTGCCAATACGTAAATAATGCGCTATTAATGATAATAAGTGAACAATACGTCATTATAAACTATTGAACTGTACCATTTCAAGGCGGCCGGTATGTTAGTGCATTTTTAACTCTAGCGCTGGCCCTGCAGCTGAACTATGAAATTTTGTCGTTCGTGTATCAGTATCACTATCGAGTCAGAAATTGTAGAGTAAACACCTAAATAAAGCAGTGTTAACAAAACATCGAGTTTCTTTTAATGTTATAAGTGAAAACACAAGTTACTAACCACCCAACTTTAAGAAGGCTTAGTACAATCTATTCACCAATATTGTGGCAATATTGAGTATACATTGGCAAGCCAACGTTTGGCCATTATTACTATAAATACTATTTTCAACAATATTGGCGGTTATGTCCAAAATCGTATCGTAACCAATATTGGTTTGAAATGGAATATTAGTTTAGTTTAAGCTTCATTTATCATGGGTAATGTGAACAATAAAAAAAATACATATTTAACCCATTAAAACCCTAGACATTTTTTAGAAAAAAATTAATTTTTTTCAACTGATTATTTATTAGGGGTATTATAATAAGAAAAAAATCAAATGTAAGTTATACTCGAAACCTAAAGGTATACAACATATATATGTCCCCGAATGGGGACAATGGGATAAAGTGTTTAAAAAAAATCAAAGTTTTACATTACATTTTATTTATCATTTTTAAGTACAAAGAAAAATACAGTAATGGTTGGGACTAAACAAAAATCAATCAGTAACTACAGCGAAACAAATAAGAGAGATTTTGGTCAATGAACATCTTAGGAATGAACTCTGAAACACTTCCGTTCAATGCAAAGGGCCACTGCACATTTTGAGCAACTCCACCTAGCTTTTTTGTGACACAGTACAACGTCGCTGTTGATCTAATTTTTTCGGGAAATGACCTCATGACATCGTACAGTTGGTGGTAATTGCGCAGCAGGTCGTTTTTTCGGTTTTGTTGAATTCTCATTACATGCTAAATAGTGGCGCACTATAATTCTTTCAAACTCTAACAATGATTTGAATAGATGAGGCTTTTACTTGATGTAGATCCATAGTAAATTATAAAATCAAACAATTTTATTTTGTTAAATCTACATTATATTATAAATTATAATATAATGTAGATTCAACAAAATAAAATTGTTTCATTTCATAATCTAACAATGAGATTGAATTATTATTTGCCAATTGATGCAGTCTCCAGGCATTGACAACAGTCATGTTGATCATGTTTGTAAACAGCATCCACCACCACTTTTTACCTCTTATAGAAATCCTGTAGTTGCTTACTGCCTGGTCGTGTAAATCAACCCCACCCATGGATTTATTATAGGCACTAAAAATGTGTGGCTGTTGCACATCTACTTTCTCTTTGGCTACTGATGACCAGCGCTTGATCGTACTAATGGGTTGCAGTTTGTCATAGTTGGTAACAATTGAGACAGTATTATTGTCTTGCCACCTGATAAAAAGAAGCGCTGAATCACTATCATAGTAGTGCTCAAAACAACATCTCTCTTTCTTTTTGAATAATTGTACTTTTGTCATCGGACATTTTTTGGTTCGGTTTTCTCTTATCTTACCAGTGGCACGATAACCTTGATCCTTCAGCATTTTCAGCAAACCATGGCTACTAAAATAATTATCGAAGAAAATTACATGATCAGAGGGCACTGCAATAATTTTGAGAAGATCAAGAACTACCCGAGATCCCAAGGGTAAATCGTTAACTTGAGGATTTCCTTGAGCACCACAATAAGAATCAAAGGCATAAAAATAATTTGGAACTACACAGCATCCAGTTCTTATAACCAAAGCGTACTGGTTTTCCTTTTATATATTGTTTACTGGAATGTCGACCATAAAACTTCACCATGGCTTCGTCGATTGACAGGTTTTCATGCAAAGCCCCCCATTGTTGAAACTTTTGATTCAAAAGTGACATCAGCGACCGCAATTTAGCCATTTCGTCTTGGATAACCAGATTATCATTATCTACTAGGTGAATGTATCTTTTGATATCTTGAAATCGGTTCCTTGACATAGTTTTTGCGACCACAGGCACTCCAAGATCTTCATCAAGACTCCAATATTTACGTTCGCTTGGTAGTTTATGCCTGTTAGGAGTAAAATCACAACAAAAAGTTTTAGATCGGCTTTTGAAACAAAGAAGTCGTGTCTTTTTTTTTGTGATGAATACAAATTTGTTTGTTGCATCAAATGGTCAAAAATTTCGTCATCGCACAACTTTTCGAATACTTTAACAGGACTACAATTTTACAGTTCATTTTTCAGAATTTCCAAACGGTCGGCACAACCGGAAGTTGCTGGCATACCAGTGTCAACAAATTTTTTTGTCCACTTTGGACCTACCTTTATTTTTTTGGCCCGTTTTGATTTCAAGTTTTTCAACCTCTCAGTCAGTGGCAAGCTATCTTCGTCCTCACTTCCTTCTTCATCACTGCTGTTCATATGCTGCAACTTGATTTCACCGGCTACGTCTCTAGGAAATATATTTTCGGCACCTTCTAAATTATTTTCGTCCAAGTCCTCTTCATCGGTCTGTGGGTCAGCATCAGGCGGTATAATAACAATGTCTACTTCATGTTCCACAGGCGCTGTAGTAACATCTTGTAAAGCAGCATCTAAATCACAATACTTCCGTCCGTAAAAACTTTTCGAAGGTATTGGTGCTATCTGGTGCAATCTATCTGTTGAGGCTGATTTTATTTATAATTTGCTTTTGAATTTATATTTCGGGCTGTCAGAAGAAACAGTCCAATTTTAATTTAGGAAGTGCACATACTGTGTGGCCTTTTTCTTAGAGATACGAAGCCACAGGTAGTTAATTGTAATAGGACAGTACTTGAACAATTAAGTTAGTACATGTGCTTGAAATTTTTGTTTATATATTTGCCAATTTCGTTGATAGAGATCTACTGAACTTTAAATTGTGTTAAATTTGGTTTTATGCGCAGTTAACTTGAAGCTGAATACTTTTGGTTTAAACTTTAGGCAAACGGGAGTTATCAAGATAACAGTAGATTATTTTATTTATTATTAGCTGGTTAGCAAGGTTGGCCTAGAACAAAAAAGAATACTTTTTTTCCATCGTATAGATTTTTTTTTCTTCCTGGATAGGACGGAGGGGTTTGTTATTTTGTCATATCTCATTCATACTTATTGATTCCCATATAAGTAAAATGGAAGTTAATCGTTTAAAAAGTGATGAATTTGCTTATGAGTTACATATTAGAGGTCTACCGGTTTATCCTAGGGTCGAAGAAAAACGAGCTGCTTTGCGACAAACGTTCCGCAGAGAAAAAGAAATGAGATCTGGAGCTGAAATAGAACCACGGGTAGCATCTGAAGAAGAACTAGATATATGTAGGAGGAAAGTTGATGAAATGACGCAAGAGATTGAATTATTCGGATTATTCAAATTATTTGGATAGTGGATGTTCGGTTACTGTGGTTGGTAATTTGGGATGGAACCTACTTAAATCAGTTTGCTCCCTCAACACCTCCTTCTCTTCGAAAGAATGCGTGGTCGCAAACGGAGGAAAGTGCGAGATAATTGGATCCGTAACTGTACCTGTCCAGTTGCAAGATAGGGTGAGAGTGCTGGAGCTCATGGTAGTACCTAGTCTCCTGCAAACTATTTTACTGGGGATTGATTTCTGGAAGAGTATGGGTATTGTACCTGATCCTTTCAGGACAATGGTCATTCAGGTCGGATAGTGACCTACCTTGTACCCAAGTGGCGGCGATCCAGTCCGTAGAACACCTGACGGTAGCTCAAATGGCGCAGCTTGATGGCTTGATAGAGTCTACGTTCAAAGCCATAGGAAACCGGTTAGGGTGTACTCATCTCGTCGAACACGAAATCCATACACAGGCTCAACCAATCAAACAACGCCATTGTCCTATCTCACCTGCCCTACAACGTCAAGAGAACTCTGACTTAGATCAGATGCTGGAGAATGATATAGTAGAACCTTCAACCTCGCCGTGGGCTTCCTCTATAGTTCTTGTAAGGAAATCAGATGGAACTTACCGATTTTGCGTTAATTACAAAAAATTGAACGAGGTTAGCGAAAGAGATACGTACCCTATTCCGTTTGTCAGTGCCACTCTGTACAAATTAAGTAACGCGAAGTACCTCACCACTCTGGACATAAAATCAGCCTATTGGCAGATCAAAGTGGCGGAAGCGTCTCGACCCCTTACTGCATTTGTTGTTCCAACGAGGGGACTGTTCCAATTCAAACGCATGCCGTTTGGGCTACATAATGCGCCGGCGACATGGCAGCGGTTTATTGACCGTGTCATAGGTGTTGACCTGGAACTGCTCATTTTGGTTAATCTTGATGATATAATCATCTGTACTCCCACGTTTGAACAGCATTTGGAAGTATTACGCAAAGTTCTAGACAAGATTTCTCAAGCGAATTTAACGCTCAATAGAGAAAATGCCATTTTTGTATGCCTGAATTGAAATATCTCGGCTGTGGTGAGCTCCTCTGGCTTATTGGTTGATCCAGAGATAGTGGAGGCTTTCATAAATATTCCGGATCCAAAGACGGTCTCTGACGTTCGGAGAGTAGGCTTGGCTTCCTAGTACAGGAGATTTGTTCCTAACTTCTCAAGCCTAATTGCTCCCACTTACCGCTCTATTAAAAAAAAATCCAAGTTTGAATGAGATGATGCTTGTGTCGCCGCTATGGTGAAAATTAAGAAGCACCTTATCTCAGCTCCCATCCTCACTTGTCCAATCCTCGATTTGCCGTTTGTCATCCAGACGAATGCTAGTGATTTTGGCATTGGTGCTACTCTCTCTCAAATGTATGATGATGGCGAGAGAGTCATTGCTTACCTGAGTCGATCCTTGACGAAAGCAGAGCGAAAATTCAGTACCACCCAGAAAGAATGCTCATCGGTCTTACATGCAGTAAAAAAATTTCGACCTTATGTGGAGGGTACCCATTTTACTGTAGTGACTGACTATTATAGCCTGAAATGGCTCTTGAATTTCAAAGACCAAGCTGGACGTGTAGCCCGCCCGATGGGTCCTACGACTCCAGCAGTACGATTTTGTGATCGATTACCGAAAAGAAGCTGATCATGTTGTGCCTGACACCTTATCTCGATCTGTTCCCCGTATTGAGGCCGTGCAAACCATCATAGATTCTGTCAGAGATTTGTGGTACAAACGTCAATACAATAAAAAGACCGAAAAACCCGACAATCATCCTGATTGGAGAGTTGAAAATGGCCAATTATTCAAGATAGCCAAATTAGAGTATTCCGATTTTTTCTGTCCGAACAGGGAATGGTTATTGGTAGTTCCCAAAGAAAATCGTACAGCCAATAATTTAAGAGCATCACGATCCTCTAACCTGTGGACATTTGGGAATCTACAAAACGCTGAACAAAGTGAACCTCCATTACTACTGGCCGAAGATGGAAGCAGATGTAGCTCGCTACATAAGGCGTTGTAAGACCTGCTTAAAAACGAAACCAGAGCAAAACCCACCAAAAGGTTTAATGTTAAGTCTCTCCCCTACGACAACTCGACCATGGCAGATTCTGAGCATGGACTTTGTTTGGTTCTCTCCCTCGATCGTCTGCTGGTTACTCGTATATTTTCACCATTAACGATGTTTTTAGAAAGTTTCTTCTGTAAGTTCCTTGAGGCATTACTTATTCTTTTTTCTCTTATTCTTTTGGGAATCAAACCACAATATTGTTTTTTATTTTTTATTTCGACGTTTCGGTAGCGTTCCAGCTACTGTTGTCAAGATTAACTAGTAATAAAATTAATAAAATAATTTTTGGTCCCTATCTGACACAACGAAAAAATGTGACAATACTGTGGTTTGATTCCCAAAAGAATAAGAGAAAAAATAATCTAGTAAGTCTGTTTTGTTTTTTTTCTTGAGGAATGCGACAGCTCCAAAGATTGCCGGAATCGTCGAAGATCAAGTTTTCCTGGTATTTGGTGTTCCTTGAAAAAGTGATACTCGATAATGGTAAGCAATTTCGAAGTCAATAGTTCACATCTATTCTAGCGAAGTACAATGTAGAGAAGAGATTCTTGGCTAATTATTCACTCCAGGCAAATGCTGTCGAACGTTACCATAGTGTTTTAAAAATCATGCTTAGCTCAACTTTGGGACAAGTACCTACAAAAAGTGGCATGTGCGATGCGTTCAAGTCGACACGAAGTAACCAAATTGTCTCCAAACTTCGTCATATTTTCCCGAGAATTAGACTTACGAGGACACGGAACTACCCCTCCGACAGACTTTGATGACCTTTAGCCAGAGGATGGCTCAAACGACAGCTATACAGGAAGTTCTCAAGGAACTCAAGGATCTAGACTAGTTGATTGTAGTAGATATTCAAATGGTTTACTTGATTGTTTTTCTTTCTCATTAGTCTTCTTTAGCATGTATACTTAGTTGGAAGCTCAGTAGGTGGATACTTATCATCCATTACAAAAATATCTCTCAATTTTCGATCCAGTGGTGTAGATTTGGAAGAATGTGTTACCTTTTCCCTCCAATTTTTCACGCCACTGACATTTGCAGCAATTTTTTATTATTCAATTTTGTATTCCTCAATGGTTTTCACGTAAAAAACGAATAACCCTTACATATCATAAAATGTATAGTTTCCAAGATATTTGATGTCACTTTTTAATAATTAATTGAAAAAAAAAATGTTCTTGTATTTTTTTCCATATTTACAAAGTAGGTACTTATTGTTGGAATATGTAACAGGAACTAATTTATGAAACAGCAATGCATCTAAGACATTCGGAGTAGATTTTATTAACAAAAGAATTAATCAGCCAACAAATTACAACAGATGTTCAACATTTTGTCCGTTTACATTTATACATAATTTGCAACGTTTTCTCATTGAAAATTGCATACCTTGGGAAGACTGACGATTGCCGGAAATAATTGCTGTAGCTGCATGAATTCTTTCGATTTTTTTTTTAAGAAAATCACAAGTTTGGACAAATATTTTCAACAATGTACTCCGAATGTTTTAGATGCATTGCTGTTTCATAAATTAGTTCCTGTTGCATATTCCAACCATAAGTACTAGGTAGTTATTGAAAAAAATACAGGAAATTTAAAAAAAAATCAATTATTAAAAAGTGATCTTGCAGACTTCATCAAAACATTGAAACTTTCTTTGAATACTAAATATGTATTAATTTGAATTTCAGACATAGAATAATACTGATAACCAATTATTTCACATCATTACCTGTACTTGTTGTAAAAAGGCAAGCTAAGCGCTGTCATCAGTCTTTGTCGGAAATATATAATTTTTACGCCTACCGAGTAGTTCGTTTGTCCTCCCGACCTTTCATATCACAGACTATCACAGAATATTTTACCCACCTACTCTATGCGGACGAGAAGTCGGGAATATCTTCCAGCATCTTCCTATTTCTAGTAGGGTATAGTCGCCCGATATCCACCCTGCTTCAACCCTGCTGGAAAAAAGACCTAACAACCACTTTAATAAATTAGCGACAGATTTTAATTAAATGAATTTGCATCAAAATCCACAAAACCTTTTCAACATGGACTAAAAGAGTTGCCGAATCACTATTCATCATCAACCGAATATTATTGAACAAAAAGGTACCAAACGTGTCCACTTAGTTGCCCTGAGCACGCAGAAAATGTAACAATTGCTGGATGTTGTGATGCTTTCGGAAATAGTGGTTCTCTTATGGTTATCTTCAAGGGTAAGCGATTGAAGACTGAATGGGAAGAAAACTTGCCGCCAGGTACCCTTGTTAAATTGGCAGAAAAAAGACAATTGTTCATTGATTTTCTCAGACACCTGCATCGTTACAAGAGTCCAGACACTATCTTGTTAGTTTTTGATAGATCTGCTAGCCACCTCGATATTCCCATAACCGTTGCCGGTTGCAAATGAGTTAGGGTTAGGTTGTTTTGTTTTCCTTCGAAAAACAACTCACGAACTTCAGCCTTTAGACAAATCTCTTTATAGTTCATTTGAACACCACTAGGACTAAGAAGTTCTCACATTTTGGAAAGCAAATCCGGATCGGCGCTTAAACAAATCTCGCTTTGGCAAAATTTTAACGAAACTTTGGCCCAGATGCATGACGCCAAAGAACATTGTTAACGGATTTCAAGCGACTGGTTTGTACCCACTTGATCCTACTGCAATTCCTGGATCAGCTTTTGCCCCCTCACTACCAACTTAACGTCCTTACGCTCCGGAAATTGATGAGGATAATGCTTATAATAACACCGATATCCCTGATGTTGGTAGTAATGTGCAAGCCAACGATAATGATTCATACGACTCAGAATACGATATCCCACTCAGTAGAAGGCTTAAGAATGTTAACCATCAGAATGTCCCCAATGGGAATGAAAACCGACAATCGAAACAGGTACAAGAAGATACACATGCCAAGGATAATGAATGTTCCCAGACACAAGAGGACAATGGAGATCTTAGTACGTCATTTAAAGAGCTACTTCCTACACCTAAGCTATTCAAAAAGAAGACTACAAACAGAAAATTTCTTAATTATAAGGCGCAGCTAGTAACCAAGGACTTGTTTCCTGTAACAAAATCTACAGTGACCAAAGTAACTACAAAAAAACAACCTGTACCATCTACGTCATCAAAGGTGTCAGTTAGAAAATGCCAAGAGGATAACCTCTTAGAAAACGAATCTTGGTATTGCTTTGTATGTATCTTGTGGCACTTGGTGCCACGAAATATGTATCGATTTTTCGATGATTTCATATGCGTACGTTGTGATTAGGTTTTGGACTAAGATTTGATATCAAGAATTTGATTTATGTTTTATCATTATTCATACGTTGCGGTCTAAGTTCTGTTATTTTTTTATAAGTTTCGAGTTTGATTTATGTTATTTAATGAACCTAATTTATCTGCTCGAGCTGTATTTTTGTGGGCCTTTTTAGCCAACCCCATTTTCCCTGTGGGGGTTAGTGTTATTCTGTCATATTAAAAACACCCTGTATATGATAGCATACCAGTAAATATTGGAAACGGAATGTTAAAAGCTTCTAGTGAGATGGTGTGAAGCAAATGTGGTTATTCGTTTTTATTTTGAAGTTATTGTATTTTTTCGGAGGGTCTACAAATTATGTAAAATCGATTTATCCTGGAAACTGAACTAGATAGGTATAGGGAAATGTTGATGAACTTACATTATTTTTAATAGTACAATTCAAAAATGTGATAAAATACAGGGTGTTCCATTTAAAGGAACCTAACTTTGATACGGCACGCTTTTTTGGAGCACCCTGTATATTCCAAAATATTTTTAAATTATAGTCCCAAGTGATCTACCTAATTCTACGTCTTATTTTTTCTAATTATATTTGCCGTTAAGACGCCAGAGAATAGTTCGTTTATAGTGCCCCACCCTGTATGAATAACAATTTTTATAAAATGACATATTAAAGAAATTCAATTTTATTTTGACATGAACGTCATGATAATTATTGAAATAATTAATTTTACGTAAGGTATAGGTAGATAAATTAATATAAGTCGGTTAAATATACAAAGTATCGGATAAAAGATTGTGAGTAGTGATAAGTGCGCGACATTTGAAATGTAAATGTAATCGAATCGGCCAATGACAATCGTGATATTTGCTGGAAATCAGATGTGCAGGTGAATGACCTGTAATTAAAAATATGATGACAAATACACGTAAAACATCGAGTAGGAATTTGGGAAAAATAAGAAAAAGTTTGTTGATTGAGAAAACAAGAGAGAGCTGGGAAGATTTAGAAAAATAAGACGACGAAAAATTTATTAAAATTTTCAAACTTTATAAAAGTATATAAAAGTTAGCCCAAATATATTTGAGTGATGCTTAACCCTACGTTGCACAATCGTAACATTGTACAAGTACTCTCACCTGGTAAGATACGTGCATTATTTAAACAAACTTTACAAAAAGAAGTCCAGGAGGCAGTTCAAGATAATTCCAGATATATTCCCGATTATTCTTATATAAAAATTATTTGACATTTTCACTGGCACATAATATTCAATATTAAGTAATCCCATCGAGAAGAGGATTGGAATCCATATGTCCCGTGTATTTATGTGAAAAGTTAATACATAATATAAAGCCGCCACTATGAACAATTATAGGTATAGGTAAACTATTTTCGTTTTGGATGTAGGTTGTACAATTTAGATAATATTAGTAAAATAGTACAAAAGAAAGCTTACCTTACAAAACAAATAACAATAGAATAATTCGATTTCTGATACACAATCCTTGAAATTATTTTAATATCCATTTCAATACAGTCAGTCTACGGCCAACTAATACTGAACTGAACTCATGGTTTGATCGATCAAGATCGTAAACAAGGAGAGCCGACATTATAGCTTCCGGATGCGCGGCGCAAAGGTTTAAATAATAATTGTTGTTTGTTTGCATGTTTTGATTGTTAACTAAACGAGTTTGAGGGGAATTGATACATTCAACATTATAAATAATTTATTTACATGTCTTATTATTAAATAAGAATTTTGAATGCATTTTATTTGATTATTAATAGTTAAAGGTGAGTAAGTTTATTTCAAAACAGCCCAACTTAACTGAGATAGAGTACTTAATTAATTTATTACTATACGGGGTGATTTAATAAAAAGATCATTCTCTCACCATACCTCGTGTAAGTAGTAAAATATAATAATGACACAACCGTTAGTACCAAATGCGGCTGCATTTTGTGTGTATGCATTTGGAGCAGCCATTAATTTCAAATATTTTGATGTACTGAATAGATGGACTACGATGGAAAAACTAGCTTATCTATATTCATTGCTTAGTCGCTAATTTACATTTTTTTGTATATTCAGGGAACAAAACGAATAGAATAAAACAGATCACTGTTAATTTATATTTTAACACGTGGAGTTCGGGTTTTGTATGCGCTTTAGCATAAGCTCTTTTTTTACCTGATCTGTTCTATTTATTCGTTCCATCCTAATATCATTCTAGTTCCTTATTCCTGTTTTTTTCCGCAGCTCTGCAGCCAGTTCTATTCCCGGAAAGTTCACGAAAAGTTCCCGGTCATTTCATAAGTAACTACTTCAAGGCAGTTCAAGGACATCTTTAGTCTACGTCGTTCCTGTTCCGTTCCGAGGGGACATCACCGCCACTGCCTCCAGCGCCAGAGCTGCAAACATCCTCAGCCTTATAAGATAAGTTCCTTCGTCTTATCTTTAGCGTGTTTAAGATTTGGATTTGGCGTGCTAATTGAAACAAATTGGTATTCTCTCTGTTCGATTTTTTAAACTATTAAATTTTTGTTCAATTTTCGAATATTTCAATAAATAATTATTATTATTTTCATTCTTTTTATTGATTATTCAATAATTATTGAATTGGATAAACGTGTTCGGAAATAAATAGATTTTTTTTTGTACCTTGACTTTAATTTACGAGGTGTTTCCAACTTTTAACCTTCTGCTTCTGTTTTCAATTGCTTCGTTTCCATTTAAAAAGCTGGTGGCGTCCAATTTTATATGAATGGTACACCCCACCCCAGATAAAGCGTATAAAATAGTTTAAATTGTGCCGAATTCCACTCCCTGAGGTGGAGTGCTCCAGCCTGGGCCTATATGGTTACACACCAATATCTAAAATATTGACTACATGGTTGATGAGCTCCCAACCATGTGAACAAATATTCAGGGCAGCTCGATCCATGACGTCAACTTTTTCTACTAAAGTCAATTCCAGTATGTTAGAAATACTGCAACAATTACATAAATTACAATCCATAAATGACATAATCTGTGAGTTGTGTAAGTATTATTTGATAGTGCACACTTAAGGTGGATTCATGAAACGTCACTTAACTCAAATTATGTTCTTAAGAAAAAGATGAACACTTGAGGACACGCTAGAACTTCTCAAGTGAAAGGCAGATGGACATTAAGTGAAATGAAATGTCACCGTTGATAGTTATTATTTTTATGTATTTCAACTTCTTAAATCGTCTTGAATTAAACAAAGTTAATTCAATTCAATCCTCCTAGACAAACCGAGATCAGTGATTCATCAAGCCAAGTAGCTTGAGGTTTTTTTAAAATGCTTGACTTTACTGAAAAATCAAGCATTTCAAAATTTGATACTTGACTTGATTTTCGGTCAATAGTACTTGACTTGATATCAAGTAAATTCAAACTACTTGATTACTTGAATATTGATAAAGCCTGTATGTACATGCATGTAGGTAGGAGCACCGAACATTAACAAGACTCGGTGGTAGGAGTGACAGCGCGCGGCGGGGCAGCAAAAGCAAGTCGTAAATAAAATTTATGGTACGCGGCACCTTTGTACAGCAGCAAAAAATCGAGTCCGGCTCAGGAAAATTGCAATACACGCACACAGGCAGCTTACTGACGAAACGACGACGTGCTAGTCTGGAATACTGTAAATAGTGCAACGACAATCGCCCTTAACGTTCTATGTTATTTGAAGACAATAATAAAATATGTCTTACGTGAGTGATTTGTCCGAAATTGAATCAGAACCGTTTCAAAGCAGTGGGTCAGAATACGTGCCAGAATTACCAGATGATAAAGCGTCGGACTTTGAAGATATCGAAGCCGATGTAGAAATTATAGGGTCGACTGCAAAAATAATGAAAACTAATAAAAATGTAGCTAATAAAAATAAAAAAGTTACGGAGTATTTTGTAATCGAGCGAGATCCCAAAAGTAAAAAAAATACTGACAAACAAGGCAAATGTAAGCTTTGTACTACGAAAAACACAGTTTTAAAAATGAAAAATTGTGGAACATCATCATTAAGACGACATTTGCAATCCAAACACACTAGATTCTACGACAAAATTTTTGGTAGCTCACAACCACCAAATTTTGAGGCGAATTCTTCCGGAAGCTCCAATAAACGTGGTACAATTTCAAATTGGCTTGCTGGAGCTGAGACTGGCGAGACTGAAACTGAAAATGTAAGTAGTTTTTCTTTACTCTGGTTTAGTCTTATACTTAGTAGGAAATTACGAGTATAAATATTTAGACATAATCATATTATTTTCATGTTCAATTCAAAACTGTGTTCAAACCTTGTGGTTCACTTACTTGGATGTTTGAGTCGATAATAATTACTATTTGTTTGTCAGCTTTATATCTAACTAACTACGGATTGTACATGTACAGGGTTCATTATCTCATTGGTAGAATATGGTAAATACAAAAGTTGTAAAGATTGTTAGGATGCACAATTTAAAATT
>CAJUYG010005225.1:0-13004 GCA_910591675.1 Galerucella calmariensis | reverse complement strand
ATTTTTCTTAAAATACACTGGCAACACTGTTATCGGAGCGGATAGTCTATTAGGTAGCAAATGTTGGACATGATATAGATATAATAAAATGTCTTTTAGAACATTCCAAACAGTTTTCTGACTAATATTTACTTGTTGAGCGATATTTCTGGCTCTTGTTTCTGGATGTTCGTCAATAACTTGAAGAGCCTGGAAACTTAGTCAATATTTGTATGAAACTGAAATTTCCAAATCACTTCGCTCATAATATATAAAAGTATTCGAGAACTACTTATGCCATTTCGGACTTCCTCAAAAAGAAAAAGAAATAATAATGAAGCTGTGACCTTTTCAACTGTCACAATTTTTCTTTTTTCCGCTCGTGATAAATTCATCTATAACTAAATACTTAGTATCCTAACATCGAGGGAAGTTATGAGAGTCGTATATCAAGCTGACAGAGTTTTTCCGCATGTAGGAAATAAGAATGGAAGAATGATTTCACGCATTTGTATCAAATAAAATTGAAATTCTTCCTAGTTCTTTTTCGAGTGTCTGATCGTCCTTGGACTTTTAGTTGACACGCAACTACATTCATCTTTTTTTGTAGATCGTAAATAGACAGGTGGAGTATTATTAGTGTCAAATAAAGTTTTCTTTGACTTACAAAACAGATGGTATAAAATATTGTATTACGAGTGCGGATAGTGACATATTTTACACGGGTAGGAAATTTTATAATCCGAGTGTGACGAACACACGGTACATGTATTAAGAAAAATGACTTTTTTGTGATATTATTGAGAACCCTCTGGCGGTGAAGTAGGAAACTTGAAAATAATTTCCAGCAGTTTCTCGTATGCGATTGTGTGATACAAATTATTTTCTCCACCTGGTACATGTGAAGACAACGAATTCTGAAACGGAGTTGCCTTTTGTAGCCAGCAGCTTCTGTTGGAATGATCAGCTAAAGCACGGGTCACATTAGGCTGGTTAGATTATCAGCGGCTGGTAGCCCGGTGACACTATGCTACTCGCGTGGTTCTAGCTCCAGTTAGCATGTCGTCTGTGGGTCCACGTAAACAAGTAATTGGGCAGTTTTTAACAATGTGTATAAGGGAGCTTTGCTATGAAATGCTGAACCGCAAGAAGATACGATGGTAGTGTAGGTCTTGGATACAAAGGAGGGAAGAATTGAATAAAAAAGTTAAAAGAAGAGGTCCCAAAAACCTAAATTCCTTAATTCCAAGAATTGCTGGAATTAGTTGGACCGCTAATTGAAAAACAAGATACTAGATTTAGACAGTCGATTTCGTGTAAAATCAAGTTGGAAATAACCTTAAGATACCTTGCAAGTGGACATAGTTCCAGGTCTCTTGCTTTGTTGTTTAGAGTGCCGCATAACACGATCTCGGTGTTTCTGCGCGAGGTTCTTGTAGCCATATATTAAGGTAAGCAATATTAATTTCACCTTCCAGTATATTCTCAACGAAAAACTGTTTTTATACAAAATTCACAGATAAAAACAACAGTATACGTGTAAACAACAGACCACGTGTTTGTATACTCGACACTGGCGAGCGACTCAGGTGGTCAGACTGCGCTGCTATAGTCTGTACAGAAAGTACGAGGAGTAATAAATCATTCATTCAAGTAGATTTCATAGACGTACCAAAATATATTTTAAGAGGGTATACTGTAAGGTACATTTTGTATTGAACGAATGAGTTGCAGCTATGCTAAAGAATATACGATTTAGGTCAGAGGTAACGGGATGTACTAATTTTAATAAAAAAAAGTGATAGAGGTACATAAATTTTAGTAAGTTTGATAAAGAAAGGCAACACAGTTTATTCATAATAGAAAACAAACCAATCTGTAACAATAATTATTTTATATATTTTTGTATATATGTGTGTATAAATGCTGGATATACAGTTTCCAAATCTTGGCAAGATGAAAACATTAAAAGCGGAAGGCAGGCATTCGTGGAAAGTTTGTCGTTAGGTTTGCAGCCACCATCTGGAAAAGGAAAAAGACTTATCATTGTCCATGTTGGAAGTTCTGAAGGTTTTGTTGATGGTGGATTATTAACTTTTATTTCAAAACGCACGGGGGACTATCACGAAGATATGAATGGGGATGTATTCGAGGAATGGTTTGTTCAAATGTTGGATCTGATTCCAAAAGGGGCTGTTATTGTTATGGACAACGCAAGTTACCATTCACGGTTACGAGAAGCATTGCCCACAAGTCGTTGGCGTAAAGCAGAGCTTTTGGAGTGGCTTATTTCGAAAAATGTTAAGTTTCCAAAAGATCCACTAAGGAAAGAACTTTACAGAATTGCAAAAATGAACAAGAATAAATACAAAACCTACATTGTAGAAGAAATGGCTTCTTCTCGTGGTATATCAGTTCTTCGACTTCCCCCTTATCATTGTGAACTTAATCCCATAGAATTAATATGGGCTCAGGTGAAGAGGGAAGTTGGAAAAAAAATACTACTTTCAAAATAAACGATGTTGTGAAATTGTTTGAGAGTGCTGTAAGTCATGTTAGTAAGGAAAATTGGACAAACTGTATCGAGCATGTTATCAAAGTAGAGGCAAATATGTGGAAAATTGACAATATTTGTGATGATTTAATCGACCCTATTATTATTATGTCAACAACGATTTTTCCTCTTCCGAGTCGGATATAGAATAAAATGTAAGTAATAAATGTATTCCAATAATTATTTCTTTTCATTTTTTATTATATTATAATTTAAAACGTATTTTTTTCCCAAAATACACACCACTGCATTGCGTTATTGCTTATCTGCTAATCCTTTAACAATGGAGAAACCCTAAAATTTGCTACAACTGAAACAAATACGGGGTCGATCTACCTGGTTTTTAGATTTACGGAAGAAATGTAATTTAAAGTAAGAGATTTATCAAAAATTTCATGGTGCTCCCTGTAAAGGTTTTGCATACTTAATTAGGGTTTATTACTCCTCGTACTTTCTGTACAGACTATAGTTGGCGTCAGCGATCACGTGACCTAGTCGCCGCTGCCTGCTACCAAAAGCTGAACATGTCCAAATTAGTCAGCGGCTGGCAAATACTCGCCGGCTGGTCGTGTAGGCTGCGAATTTCATGGTCACACCAAGCTTATAGTAGCGGCTTCCTTGATTCGCGGCTGGCAACCAGCCTAATGCGACCCGTGCTTTACACTATGTACACATGAGGGCGTTAGACACCGCGTTGAGCGCGCGTTGGCAAATTGTGAAACCGTGCACATGAGGGCGTTGGACGCCGAGCCGAGTGCACGTTGGCTGACAGTACAAGACATGGCATCCGGCAGTTGGACCAGCGTACTCAGTGCGAACACATAGAGTTAGAGGAGTTCACCTGTTTTTGGTTATTGTACCGTAGATACAAGGCTCGGCAAAGAAGACAAAGACGATGGTGGGTTCATCCCCTAATAGATGACCTTCTCTTCCTTTGTCATGTTTTCTTCTGCAAACACATCCACAATCTCCTGCCAAGCAGACTTTTTCAAAACTCTATTTTTATAATCTGGACACTCCATGTCCCAGATGCATCTTCTTTTTTCGACTTCATCAATAAACAATTCTGTGTCAAACGCTTCAGCATCCATTGTACATACACAAACAGATCAAAACAATGGTAAGATCACTCACAGATCACACAATTCTCGTCAAAACCGAGCAAAAGCGCGCTTGACTGAGCACATGCGTACGTTCTAATGCCCAGTATAGTAACTCGGAGCGCGCTGCAAACGTAGCGGCTGAAGTGAAAACTACAAGCGTCGCGTTTTGGCGACGTTGATTCAAAGCGTGCGTTTGCATGTGTACGATCCCATTTGTTTCTATGTATTTGGCTAACGCGCGTTTGACAAACGAGCGCTCAACGCGGCTTCTAACGCCCTCATGTGTACAATGCATTAGCCAAGGTTTCCATACAACAAAAGACTGTGACATCATTATCCGATGCTGCAGCATCAGCATCGTTTCTCATGCTTTCTTTGGCAGCTTCAGCTTTTCTTTGGCGTACTTCTTATTACATTTTAATAATTCCACAATCTTTGCCATCTGCCATGGCTGCGTTATCACTGAATGCGTCAGTAGCCCAGTAGTGGGTTGGGTCAGTCCTGCTTTGGAAACTATGAAACATCTATATTTACTTAAATGATATCGTGATTTTTTCTTATTACTGATTATTTTGATAATAATGAACTCTTACGTTACTTTATTGACACTCTATTAAAAAATGTACACAAATATAATTAAAATGGGGAAGATAATTATCATACTAACTGAGAAGTGTAAATCAATGTCAGTCGGAGCATACAGACCAAAAACTAGTTGTTGCTTATTAGTGAAAACTTTTCTTTCCACAAGGAACTGTAATTAACTTCAAGAGCTCATCCATATCTTAAATGTGGTTATACGAAATCCAAACCAGGTTCAATAAAACTGTAAGTCCAAACCACAATTATTAAATTTTGTCCACCAAAAAGGAAAAATTATTCAGCTACTAGTATCGGTACAAAATTACCATCATCAGGCTTCATGAAACATGTACAATCGGAAGACTATCAAGTCTCCGCTAATACCATAAATTAATGTTTAAATGATAATTGAATGTGGTTCAGAACGAAAATAAAATAAAAGGATAAGTATTGGAAAACATGGGGATATTTCAAATGTAAATTTCTCCAAAGACTTTGTTCCACAAATTTTATATGTTCTAAATATTAATATTCTCCATGTTTTCCAAAACTTATCCTTTTATAATATTTTCTCTCTGAGCCACATTCAATTGTCATTTTAACATTAATTTATGGTTTTAGCGGCAACTATTTTTCCGATTGTACATGTTTCATGAAGCCTGATGATGGTAGTTTTGTACCGAAACTAGTAGCTGAATAATTTGTCCTTTTTGGTGGACAAAATTAAATAATTGTGGTTTGGACTTAGGGTTTTATTGAACCTTGTTTGAAATGTAAAGTTAATAACTACAAAACCAAAATAGTTTTGCTACCTGGCGCTTTTACAAGCACATACAAAAGAACTCCAGAAGCATTTTATCTTCTTTATATTGCTCCGAATAACTTTGTATTCCCCAGATCTTTTTTAATTCATTATATCGCAGCTTTTATTCGATACACTTAACGACTTTCTCAAAAAATGTATCACCGTAACATCCATTATATCGTTCGCCAACTAGGCAACTACCAATTCACCTATCTCGATTGTTTGAACGATTTCTTGCTGTCTTTAAAAAGTGTACAGAAACGCTATCCAACTGAACCTACTATTAGCTTTTTACAAGATCTTTAATTAACTTGATAAACGTCTACTTTCCGTTTCAGGGTTTTCTTAGTTAACTTTTATCGTTTACAATTCCTTTGTATCTACCTTTGTGAAATCACATTATGTTGCTTAACAATTATGTTTGGCAACGAGTTTGCATTGCATTGATATTATTAAAAAGCTCAACATACCTCCCTCGTATATCATCGCTCGTTGGAATATATCGAGGACACTTCAAAGTACGACAAAAACTGGGTCGACACATTCCTGAACTTAATTAAACAGAAACCTATTTTGAGGGTTAAAAGTGGTTATTTAATGCGACAAGGAATCTAGAACAGCGAGCTAGTTGGATATACTACGTTTTTCGATCCTCTTGTATTATACCTTAATGGCTATTAAGAGTCGATTTATATCTAAATATTCTACTAGAATGGATGACTATAATAACAATATGGCAAAAACAGATTAATTACTATTGAACGCGGAATAAATTGCAAGGGCCATTTTGAAAGCGTGAATCTTCCACAAGAACCCATACTTATGACCGGTGAAAACATGATAACGCGCATATACTGAAACCCTTTTTTGATGCTGATTGTCTCTTTTATGGGACAAGAGCTGAACAGTTCAGGATTGCCCCAAATGTGACAATGTTTCCGATTACAATCTTATACTGGTTCCTCTGTTTTCTTATAGCATCGAATCTAGCACCTTTGTCTTCTGCACCAGTTTGTACAAGTTCTTAACTGGTTGTTTGCTAGATAAGTCAGAGTCACTTTGCAGTTGACCAAATAGTAACTGTCTTTTACGATAAAATATCTCACATGTATATGTTACGTACCAAGCCCGATATTGTACAGAGCCCGCTCTGTACCAAGTCCAGAAGGGGAAGGAGAAGCAAATTTTGACTTGGTACAAAATGACCTGTACGAAGCGGACTTGGTACAAAATCGCTTGTACAGAGCAGGGTAAATATACAACACGGCTCCACCCACCACATCAAATTTAGTAGTTGAGGTGTGCATGCGTCCAGGCAGCCTTTAACCTTCTATTCGATGTGACTGAATGTGAGCTGATTAGCGCAGTTGGTAGGGTATTGAGCTTACAACTCAGTGGTCGTAGTTTCGAAACCCGTTTAGGTGCTGGGTTTTTTTGTTTGTTTTAAGTTTTTTATTTCTTATATTCTGATATTTCTATACATACACTTTGATCAACCGGGTTTGGGCCTAGGTTTTCTTGTTTTTTTTTTAGTTTTATATTTCTGATATTTACATATTTATTTCAATATTGTTATGGTACTACTAAATTTGGCAAAGTCTTGAGTCATGCGCAGTTGAAAGAGCCGTGTTGTATGTTTACCCGCTCCTTAGAACAAGGCTCCGTACAATATCGGGCTTGGTACGTAACATATACATATGTTATATTTTTGTTTCCCCACCGCATAACCTGTATGTGAGGTCCCCTTTGTATAGTTCCAATAGAGTATTTGACAATTTTTTAAAATACAATTAGAAGATTGTCTGACCTCAGTTAAGTACTCCAAATTTTTTTCAAATTCTTCACTAAGCGGGAAAGTTGCCAAAACCAACTTTAAAAATTTTCTATTTAAATAGCGCGCCAAAACGAGCTGATTTTTTATGACGTCAGTGGTCTTGTCGCTCCGCCTACCGCATCCCGAGCGACTTGACCCTGACCAGCCGAATAGAACCATCGGCTCGACCTGCGGCCGCCCACCTGAGCTGGCCTATAAGAAACAAGCAAGCAGCGAGACCGCTGACGTCACAATAAACTCACATATTTTCCCGCGCTGGGTAAATATTTGAAAATTACCATTTTTATTAAGTTAATAAAAAATCACTGGTTTAATTTATTTGCGTGAAATTGATTTCTGGCATAATAGTACCACAAACTACCTGCTCAGACTCTTTTTTAATTTTTTCCGCTCATAGGAAAATACCCTATTTGTGCAAGTGTTTATTTACTCCTACATTGCCAGCCATGAAGCAGTTCAACTGTTCATTTCAGTCATGGTTCCTTTGTGAAGGGTTTTCTCGTGCATTTGTGTTTACCCGACAATCTTTATGGTGCTCTCCGATCCAGTTCTTTACAGACCATATGATATATCTCTTATTCCTATACCAACTGCGGTGTTCACTATATCTTATGTGTAAATTTCTTTGAGTCCGACCTATGAATGGCATTACAGTGGGAGCAGTTAAGTTTATAGTAAAAAGTTTTTCTCATCATAGGCATTCAATAGAATCAAACCAATATTGGTATGATGTGTCGGAAAGCAATTGTAGGTAGACTGTTCAATGTTCTAAATTATGTTCAAAATTTCATGAGAAATGTTGTCGAAATAGGCTAGAGGTTGGTAGTTGGTTTTATTTATTTGTTAAGTAGAAATTGATTCTTAATTGAGTACAAAATTAGTTTGTATCATTTCATTTGAGTTCCTGAAGCAAAAAATTCATAGTCCATTCGAATTAGTTTTATGCAGTTTTCTTCTCATTTAAATTCAATTTAACTTGAATTTTTAATAAATTATTATTTATTAGATTGTTTGGCACAATTTTTTAATGTTTAAAGTTACAATTTTATATTTTAAACTGAAATGCCAGTTTCATGAGAATTACACTTAATGAACATCCAGTTTTGTGCGTGAACCATACATAGACGTAAGGAAGTGAATCCTTTCCAATGCAAGCGAGTGGGTGTTTTTGTAAATAGAATCATGACGACCAAAAAATAAATATGTAGAAAGTGAATTTACTGAAGAGTTGAGACTCCTACGCTCAAACATTGGAAAGAGGTAAACGTAAAATAAATCGATGGGGAAACGTATTCATTACATCGGCAATATACGCAGTATTTTAAATTTTGGTTGTGGGTGGAAATAATAAATATTTCAAATAAATACCAAGTGAAATTTTAACAGAATAGACATTTTGAAATATTTCCGTTCAAGTTTCATTCAAAATATAATTGGGCATATCAAATTTGTGTTTAACTACAATTTATGGAATTGAATTCCAAATTTATCCACCACAAAAATTGAATTCAGCTTGCAAATTCAGTACCAAAGAAACGAGACATTAAAAAATCATTCCACGTGGTTATCTTTCAAATACACAGTGAAAATCTACAAAATGCTAATAATCAAAAGCAGTCACGCTATATTATTCCAAAAGCTAAGTGAAACGGTTACCAAACTTTACTGAGCTGCAAGAGCTATTTATAAGTGGAGTGAAAGATCGGAGTCGCACAAAAAAGACTCAAGACTAGGTGTTGTGAGGCAGATATAAGGTCTGTTCTAATCGCAATCAGCAACGATCAGAGAATACTCGACCATTGCAATCAGTGATGGGAATAGAGTACACGCATATTTCATATTTTGCTTGGATATTAATTTATAATAGTAAATATATCGAAAATTACTAATAATAGGAAGTAAACCAGTTTCCATTGGGAATTACTCCCAAATTTTGAAATAAAATTCAAATTTCAATGCACTTTCCGACTACAACCCGAGGATTTCCGAACGCTACCGATGATACGTGTGATGTCATATGTCTTGTGTTTACTTATGTCAATATGGCCGGTATTGCATTAGGTTATATGTAGTTGTCTGTTTATATTGTATTTTAATCAACTATTAATTTCTTCATCGACGTAAAAATATCATTTATATGTTTGTTTGACACCAATACGTGTTTGTGTGTGCTTTTTGTTTTCTAAAAGTCAACGTAAAGTGGAAAGTGGACATGAATATCCGATATTTCCGATGATATTTTAAAACTTTTGGAAGAATATATTTTATTTACTAGTTCAGTATTTAGTGACGATTCTTTCATATTTTGTGAGTAAAGATATGGCTAACGAAGGTTTTGTAAAAGCACAAACTGATAACTTGCCCAAAGTAGACTCATTTATGCTGCTTGAATTTATGAAGTCAAACAGCTGCTTTAATGCAGAGGAAATAAGAGAAGTTAAAGCATTATCGTAAGTACGATTTAAACTATGTTTTATTTATATAATATATACCAACCATATTTCAGTGTGGTCGTAAGAAAATGATGTTTTTATGGTTGATTCCTAGACATACAGGTACATAACCTCAAACTATTTAAGAAAAAAATTACCAGCATTGAAGTAGGTACTTTTAAGTGTATGTTTTCTTGCGCCACCAGGTAAAGTAGCAAATATTTTGTCTGGAGTTTTAATAGACGTTGATTTACACACTGGAACAATGCAATACTTGGAATACAAAGTTTTTTTGGCATGCAAGGTGTTAGGAGACCCGATAAAGCGTCAATTCCCCCCAATAGCAAAATTTATGCTTGTACCCTATTATGCGACAATAATCTCGTTGTTTGCTATGACCAGCTATCCTCTGATCGTTTCTGACGGTTCCTCATTGTGGTTGGAGCAGATCTATAGTCAAGACTTATCAACAAATTTATCTTTATCTACTCACAGTCTGTTGCAATTATTGAATGATCAATTATCAACGTTTTTATACCTTATTCTTCCATTATGGAGGACCAGGGTTCATTTTTGTAGTATCTCTTTCTCTGATCAATTAGTTTCCTTACAGCTATAGGGTTGAATCCAATTTGCTCCACTTGTTGGTTGACAGGCGATATTTTAGTTTTATCCGCTAAATAGTTAAGGTGAGGATTACAAGCTTTCCGATGTCAAAACAATAATAAATTCATGGAGCGGACGTTTTGGAAAATAATTTTTGGAGGGAAAAGAGTAACCACTCAAGAAATTACTCGAAAAATAGAAAAATATTTAAAGCCGCTCGAAGAAAGAAAATTTAAAGACGAACGGAAGACTTTGAAGAATATCTATTTGTAGGTAGATAACTGTACTACCTGCTAAGCACAGAAAATAATAGAACATATTCACCGAGTAGGAAAAGCCTAACATTTTTGGATACGATATGGAAAAAAACGGAGAGCCCGTTTGTCTCAAACCGAAAACAACTTCTAATTTCCTTCTTCATATTTTTGGAAGCAAACAAACAGTAAAAAGTCCTAGTGCATTGATATTTTAAACTGGGCTCGGTATGAAATTATTTTTGTTGGGACAAACAGTATAATAAATATAATTGATCGTACAAACTTCATCGTAAAAAATTGTTAATACTTTTTTTTATATCAGTAGGTACTACTTTCGTTCACGTTTTTATGAGATAACACAAAACCTCACCCTAGTACCTACCAGTAGATAAACATGACGTACTGGTCAGCATCCGGTTGTCGCTTTTTTACCTGTCCTTCCTTCTCTTTTTTGCCTTTATATCCTACTTCTCATAACCTCTTTCGTTCGTACACCACTAGATTACAGAATCTCAAGTGCGCAGAGGTGTACTCTACAAAATTGGCTGAAGTGTCGAATAAATATATCATATTTTAAATATTCCAGTATCAATGATAACAAATTCCTCGGTATCCACATTGATGGTGCCCATACTCCGTAGGACATGTAGACACTTTAGCGAGATATTATCCTCTGCTTGTTTTTCCATTAAATATGTATATAGTAGCCAAATTTAAGAGAAAAATTAAGAATTAAAAATAATTCATGAACGCACCACGAGAAGCGTTTACCCCGTCGTCTGACTGACAAGTACACTGTCAGTTTTCGATATATTGTATGTTTTTTTGATTATTCACTTTTGGCTGCTAGTAGCAGCTCGTAGTGACTGAATTTCGTTCGTTTATTACCGGTCGTGACGCCTAGTCTTACCTTCCCCCGTTCCCCTTGCCCGTTGAGCACAAAACGAAAAGTATGAGCTTCAAGCCACGGACATTGAATATTTGACGTTTGTTTAAAGGTTGAAATTGTGCCCATTACGATTTAAACCTTGCCAAAAATATCTAAATATTAAAAATTGTATTATCAAAAACTTAATAATTGAAAAGGACATGTTCTTCTAACAATACAGGAAATTCATTGGCAGTGGCACATGACAAGTGGTTTTGAGGTTCCTAAAAAATCGTGTATGTTTTGCTTAAAAGTCGTGACGACTGAGGCGTCACGCACAAGTGCTTGAAGCCCATATAAACGGAAGCAACATATAAAAGTACTTGTTATGTCATCAGTCATCATCAGTCATTATTGGTTGAGCGCGAATTTTGAACTAAAGGCATTTTTATTCAAATTATTTTATCTTGATAGGTTATTACAAGCAGCAAATATGTTAAAGACAATCTCCTGGGTATACAAAATTATGTTGCATAAATTTATGTTGAACTACTATCCTTGAATTCTCAAAATAATTGAATTTGTCTATTATTGAGCTAGGTTAATGATAGAAAAAAGTATTAGCCACTAATAGAGGAATTAAAAATTATTTATCTATCTTTAGAATTAAATGTGGCAAATAGGTACAGTTTCGAAGATTGACGAAGGTATTTTTGCTCAAAAGACCTTACTATTCAGTGACATAATTTTACAATGTACCCTGGACTGTTGAGTTATCGTATAATTGAATATTCAGGAAGTTGTGCGATATCACAATATATAATAGTTGTATATTATATCACCGTACATTAACTACCGACAAGTGAACTCACTTCGTCGATTCATGGGTTACCGAAAATTTCCCTACCCCTCCTATCGTCTGGCGAGTTTTTGCTAGTTTAAAGCGAGTATTGAATGTTGTATTATGATAACAGACGTCTAAGGCGCCAGAGAAAAGATGTACCAAAATTTTCAAACGTTCCGACGCAAGTGAATTTACTTGTCGGTAGTTAGTGTACGGTGATTATATTATGCTTTTCCATAGGTCTGTATTATTTTTTCATGACAATAAAGCTTCTCTCTTGGGAGGATTGGGGGGTAGGAATTTCATGAAATTTTGTATAAGGTACAGCATTATTGTGTATTTTTCATATACATGATATTAAATATAATAAACAGTGTCACTTTGCTTGTAGATGATGCTTTAAATTGTTGTGAGTAACAGTTATTCAATAATAAAATAACTACAAAGAATATTTCCATGGATACAATATCAAAGAAAAGTATAAACATAATATATAAAGTTATTTATTTATTATGAGTGTTGTTTTATTCGATATTAACCAGGGGAAATTGGGGAAATTCTATTTTATTCAACATTATGTGTCTACTTTGTTATCGAATCATTGAAATTCTGCTCTGGTTGGTCTTTTCTTTTCAGATAATCTCCAGGGGCTAACCTTTTGCTTTATTTTGTTGGAGCTTACATTTGTCCGTCAATCTTGCTAGATTTGTAGATCGACTGTCCCACAATACATCCATAACAATTTAAAAAGGTCAGGATGAATGAGAACTTATATTATCGATAAAAATATCATCCATATACTATAAAATAATGAGAAAAAAGGGCAAAGACAAAGTCTGAGAAGGATATCAGCTACTTAGTACCTAAGAAAAGTCTCAGTAACCCTAAAATTATTCCGAAGGAAATCCTGTAGGGTCTTAGGTGTGTAGAATTCTGCAATTCTATCCAAACCGGTGTGTACAACATTCTACATTATAGGAACGATTTCCATCTCACATTAGTTTACTGATTTTAATTATACTATCCATCCTCATATAATGATATCGGAGATTCAAATTAATATCACAGCTCCGAAGTGGCGATAACTGCATGAACTATTTCTTTCTACATTGTTTATAACCTCAAATATCTTTTACATAA